>OVBE01006558.1:0-11565 GCA_900406425.1 Iberis pinnata | reverse complement strand
GTCACTAATAATATTCACTATATAGATGTAAAACACATTAGTATGATTACCTTAAAAGTTGTATTGGTCTTATCTTTAACAAATTTACACCAGTCTGTAAGTGTAATATTCTTCGGCCTCATATTCATCCTCTCTTGGTACGTCTTAGCTGTTCTGACTTGTTTTACAAGCCTTGATTTGGATGCCCTCCACAAACAGCCCTTATTCTTAAGTACAACAACCTTTTGGAAGTCTTGATCAATGTCAAACCTCGTCTGCATTCAAATGAGTCATCAAACCATTACACACATATCTAACTATGTACAATCATGCTAAAATTTAAGAGTTTCACAATACGTCTACACTGATTTCCAAAGTACTGTTTTGATTTCAGTACTGATCTTCCTCCAATCATCTATTGTGACTAGTACATGTTCGCGCACCAAAGGTCCTAAGTATGATGATAGCTTAACAGAGCCTGGACCACATGGTTCTCCAAATTTAGTAAAATCAACATTTTGCCTAACATTTGGATCATTTGCAATATTCTTCATCCTTGGTTGTCCTCTATGTCGTTTAGCTTAGGTTGGAGTACTAATTCTTCATTGGTTACTTCTTCAACGTCAACTTCAACTTCGTCTGCCTCTTGAATTTCTTCATCCTGCTGAAATTCCTCATTATCCTGCTGAGTTTCTTCATTAGCCTACTTATCTTTATCATCATTTTGAACTTCATCATTGTTATGTAATTCATCATCTTTATGGATTTCATCGTTATTTTGACTCTGCGATTTTGCATCAAGTACTGGTGTATTTTCATTTGTAATAATATGAAGAACATCTTCCTCTTCAACAATATTCCTCTTTTTATTTATTAATTTTCCTCTTAACCATCGTAGTTTACTTTATACTACAAGACATGGATCAAAATCCGAGAATCAATAACGCTTCAGTAAAACAAGAATCAATCTATGAAATCAGACAGTCGGTTAAATGAAACAATGAAATCCGACAACAAACCCTACCAGAGATAGTTACTATTTTTCGTCATATAGATAGTTAAACCATCCTCAATGGAGGATCAAGAGAGGGGTTCTCAATAAAAAAGTAATAATAAAAAATTAAAAAGGAGAGAGAAAGAGTGAGAGATGGTTCTCAAATCTCTTGTTTGAGATATGGTTCTCAAATTTTTCTAAAGAGAATTTTAAGAGGAAAATATGTTTTAAGAGAGAGAAGAAGAAGAAATCTTAAAATAATAATATTTTTTCTTTGAAAAACTATGAGCATTATCCACCATTGGAGATGCTCTTACAAGTCAAAGAATGAAGACAAAAGATTCAAAGAGTCGGATAAACCTAAAATTTTCAATTAGTTTGGCGAAAAAACGAAATTTTCATTCCCGCTTAAACGAAAATGCGCCGAGTTTGGAAAATAAGAGTCTAGTTTTAATACGGCATTCTCGTTTTAGGGTTTAGGGTCTACAGTTGATATCAAGTCACAATATGAACTTGTTCAATGAACTTATTCAATATTTATTCATTTTAATTTACGAGATAGTCACAATCTGAACTTATTCGATATCAACTTTAATTTTATTGTTATATCTTACTAACTTAATTTACATATTTTATAGTTTAAAAAACCATTTACGGGTTTGGAAGTGAGTGACACCTATATACACAAGGGGTTTATAATGATATAAAACATTGCCAATATTTAATATCAATTTCATGTTCCAAACCCATTTCTTTATACATTTTTTATTTTCAAAGTTTACTGTTCAAAACCATTTTCTTTGTATTTTTAAAGTTTACAGTTGAAAACCATATCTTTATACGGTTTAGATTTTCAAGTTTATGAATCATAATTATCATTTTTAGCTACATACGAGACAAGTCACAATATGAACTTATTCAATGAACTTAATATTCAATATTTATTTATTTTAATTTACGAGACAGTTTCAATCTGAAGTTATTCAATATCAACCTTAATCTCATTGTTATATCTTACTAACTTAATTTACAAATTTTATAGTTTTAAAAAACCATTTACATATTTGGAAGTGAGTGACTCATATATACACACATGGTTTATAATGATATAACCATAAACCCTAAACCCTAATTGCCAATATTTAATATCAATTTCATGTTCCAAACCCATTTCTTTATACATTTTTTATTTTCAAAGTTTACGGTTCAAAACCATTTTCTTTGTATCATTTCTAGCTACATACGAGACAAGTCACAATATGAACTTGTTTAATGAACTTATTCATTTTACTTTACGAGACAGTTTCAATCTGAACTTATCCAATATCAACCTTAATTTCATTGTTATATCTTACTAACTTAATTTACATATATTATAGTTTTTTAAAAAACCATTTATGGGTTTGGAAGTGAGTAACTCCTATATACATAAGGGGTTTATAATGATATAAAATATTGTCAATATTTAATATCAATTTCATGTTCCAAACTCATTTCTTTATACCTTTTTTATTTTCAAAGTTTACAGTTCAAAACCATATCTTTATACGTTTCATATTTTTAAGTTTATTGTTCAAAATTACTATTTCTAGCTACATACGAGAGACAAGTCACAATATGAACTTGTTCAATAAACTTATATATTCAATGAACTTATTCAATATCAACCTTAATTTCTTTTTTTGTAATGATGAATATCTTACTAACTTTACATATTTTATAGTTTAAAAAATCATAACTAATGTTTATATTAATAAAAATAATAACTTAATTAATTAATTGATCTATATCTTTACTACTGACAGTATCTCTATTTTCATGCAACACGAAACGTTGAGGAGTCCACACGTTATTTTCTCTCTTCGGTCTTTTCTTTATATCGCCGTTCAAATCCAAAACCTTTTCATTTTTTAGGAATCCACATCAGGTTATATATTCTCTTTCTCGTCTCAATCGTTTTAGGGTTTTGGTTTCGACAGTAATATTATGTGTGGGTGTCAGAATAAGTTATCTTGTTTACGGTTTTAATCGGCTTAGGTTTTGTTGTTTTAGTCACAATCTGAACTTATTCAGTTCTTTTAGACTTTACCATTTTAGGGTTCTAGGGTTTTGTGGATTTAGTCAGTAATATTCATGTGGGTTTGATGCAAGAAATTAATTAATCGATTATCAGTCATGAACAAGGGCAAACGTATCAAGATTGACGACGAGGAGGAAGTAACAAGTCACGAGAAGGAGATCCAGAAATTGCATGACCATTATAATTCTATAATGGTCAGGTTAGATCAGCAGATTCAAGCGAATGAGGACATCATAAATACAAGAATCAAACACGAACGGAAGGATGCCAAAGTCTGTTTGTTGCTGAAGCAGATATCTGCTGAAGATTTCGACATCGAAGCTGAATTGGCGAGGTTCTCCTCGAGGAAGGACTCACTGAAGAAGGATTTTGATGAAATCAAGATCCTGGGTGTTGATTACGACAAGATGGACTGCAATTTCAAAGGTTATGGAGGACCGTTTGGAGATGAAGATGGGTATTAACTTATTCAAGTTTTTGAATAAGTTTCTATGTTATTTTATATAATTTAAAACTCTAATGTGATTTTTGTTTGAATCTCCACGAACCTGGTTTTTAATCTAATTAATGATTGATTTATGGGTATTAATGTTTACAATTTTTGGTTTATTAATATGCTAAATTCGGTTTAATCGTCATTTAACCGAGAGAAACAAATAAATTGATTTGTTTCATAAATATCTTATCACTGCATTTGTTTAAATTCGGTTTAATCTAATGATAAGAGACGAAAAATAAATTGATAAGAGACGACATAAATAAAAAATTTAACCTATAAACTATAATCATGATTACCTAGGGTTAGATAGAGACGCGTCTGTTCGTCTTAAATAAAAGGAAATCTCATAATTAACTCAACCAAAATCTTCTATAAGACGTGACCCTTCTGTGTTCCTCTATCTCGTAACTCAACCAAAATATTTTATAAGATGTGACCCTTCTATGTCCCTCTATCTCATATTCCCTATGTATCTTAATAGTTGATTTTGTGAAGTTTTCACACATATTAAGAAAAGTAATAATTATCTTGTGTTTTCTTTCTCTCACTCTCTCTCCTCACACACGACATCTCTAACTCAACCAATGAGAAAACTTACAAATGAGCTTGTTTGGCTCAAAGGCCTCTTGAAGGATTTAGGCATTGAAGTTCATACTCCTATCACAATGCATTGTGATAATCAAGCAGTGATTCATATAGCTTCAAACAATGTGTTTCATGAAAGGACAAAGCACATTGAAGTGGATTGTCACAAGGTTAGGCAAATGGTGGAACAAGGAGTAATCTTGCCATGTTATACAAGAAGTTCAGAACAATTGGCATATATATTCACCAAGGCAGCAAGCTTGAAAGTTTGTGAGTTCATCCTTGGAAAGCTTGAACTCACAAATCTAGCTGAAGCTTAATCACCCTTAACTTTGAGTCATATACTCTTTTTCCCTCAATATGGTTTTATCCCAAGTGGTTTTCCATATTGAGGTTTTTAATGAGGTATGTTCTCATTGTTCCAACTTAATCATTCATCATGGTTAAGCTTGAGGGAGAGTATTGAGAATAATGAATAAAGCGCCAGAGTAGTCAGTCTACTTAAAGCACAAATAGTCAATCTACTTGGCGCACCTTTGTATTGAGAAGAATAATAAAGAGTCAAGGCATAAGAGCACCTCCATCCATGCTTCTTAAGAGGTTTTTAAGAATAAAATATAATAAATATTAAGAAACTTGGAGAGAGAAAATCCTAAATGGAGATGTTTGAGAATTGGTTCTTAGGGGTTTTTTGACATGTGAACCATTTTCATTGGTTCAAATATATTTTTTATTATAAAAAATAAGCAAAACATAAAATTAAAATAAAAATGATATTATTTTTAATGGATAGAAACTTTTATAGAGTTCTAAACTAATGGAGATGGTCTAAGATCTTGTGCTTCTAAGTTGAATTCACGATGAGAAAGGTCTTCTCTCCAAAGAGAATTATATAACATGGTTTGGACCTCGCCCTGGAAATATACGGACTTCGGCTCAGAACTCTTTTGTCATAAAAAAAACAGGCTAGACAAACATTTACAAAGAAAAAGAGTAACGCTTTTGAATACATTTTTATATAATACGTAAAATATTGTTGGCAATTCCAATCACCTGGGGTTATCTAGAAAGCCCAATAAAAATTAAGAAACATCGGTGAAATATGAAAATGAAGTGAAGATGCATGCATCTCTTAGTATGTGTAGATGTTTGAATTTGATATTGCCAATGTTTGGACAAGAAAAAAAAAGAAGAAGATATTGCCGATGAGCTGTAGACAGGAGAGAGGAAAGGAGGCAACAAATCTCAACTTGCATGACAAAAATAAAAAGCCAAATCAAAGCTGGAAGCAATAATAATATTCCCCATCAAGGAAAACAAATGGCTATTCATAGATTTTATCCTCGCCTTCATTACATGCTTCTACAAATTCATATACTAAAAAGAATTACATATCGATTTTATATGTCACAGTGGGCTGTTTATATTTATCATAGATAAATTAGGCTTTGTGAAAAAGAACAAGAGGATAAAGTAGGTTTAAAGAGTGTGTTAAGTTTGTTAATAAAAACAATATAGCACAAAATGTTTATTTCATACATATATAGATTTTCTATAGTATGGGATGAAAACAGTTTAATGAGGATCTATTTAAAACATTTACAAGGATAAATATATAAAAAATGCAAGTGAAAAATTCCGCATATAGTAAAAGTTAATCCTTAAAGTTGACCAATAGAAGAGTTCTCACTTCTCAACCATTTAATTTACAGAGCCCACCTAATTAGTCTTTTCGAAATAAACATCTTTGGAATAATAATATAACCGATTGCTATAATTCCTTCCACATGACATGTCTCTTTGTATAAGAACCACACTATACATTCGACACCCATCTTTCACCTAGAACACATATATATTACAAAATCATCAAATTAATTAATAAAGCTATATCTATATATGTATTTACGTTGTTACGTTATGGAATAAATAAAATAAAAAAATCATTATTTTATCATAGAAATGACAAAGAGAGGGGAGGATGTGTAAAATTTATATAACAAAAAAAAAACAACCAAAAATTATAGAGTCCACAAGAATAATTCTCCCCTTGTCAACACATATATCTTATTAAATAGAGAAAGAAAGAGACGTTAGAATGTGGCCTAGGCTAAGGGTACAGCTACGTCGACAACTTATATTCTTTTATTTTAATTGAATTTTCATTATATCCACAATTGAAAGAGAAGTGGATATAAAGAGAAGAATTGGTGAAAGAAAGAAAGAAAAAGTGATCATAACATAAAATTAAAAAAAAAAATTAAAAAAATGATGAGAAACGTAGGAAATTCGAGCTCCGGTGGGAAAGGCATAGCGGCGGTGGTTGGAGTCGGTCCAAAGCTAGGCCGCTCTGTGGCTCGTAAGTTCGCACACGAAGGCTACACCGTCGCCATTCTCGCTCGTGATCTCGGTTTGCTCCTTTTCTTCTTTTATCTTTTTTTTTTTTTGTCTATTATCATAAACATGCTTACCAGAATTTTTCCATGCATATGTGTTTATTTTATACCCACATAATTTTTCTTCTTTATTTATATTCCAAAAAAGATTAAGAGATTGTTGGGAATTATTTTACAGTGGTTTTCTGGGTAGATCTAACATTTTCACACACATATACTCGTATATATTGTCTACTTAAATGTGCATGTTCTAATACATTCTTTTTAATTTTTTTTTATTTTTTATGAAGCTGTGCCAAAAAGTTTTCAGATTTAGTTTTGTTCCAAGATTTTGGGTTAATTTAACCACAATAAGATTGTGTTTATACGTCAGCTAGATGTTTAATTAAGGAGTTGAAATATTAATTTGAGCTTTGATGAGTGAAATTATCTAACTAATTAAAATGAAATATATTTCAGCTTTTTTCCAAGCATGTTTAGCTTGTTTCTATATAGTTTTAATAAAATAAATTTATATTTTTCCCTTAACCATTTATAAGTTTCCTCATAATTTTTGTGTTAATCCAAGTTTTAGCAGTCAAGATATAAATCACAGAACGGTACATGCACTCATCATGGTCAGTAAGTACCAAACATAAACATAACATTTGAATGGTTGGTGGAGCAGGTAGGTTATCAAAGGTGGCGGAAGAGATAGCAAGAGAAGAAAAAGCTCAAGTGTTTGCTATAAGAATAGATTGTGCAGATGAAAAAAGCGTAAGAGAAGCCTTCGAAGGAGTGTTGTCGTTAGGATTTGTGGAGGTTTTGGTGTACAATGCTAATCATTCTTCAAGTCATCAACTTCCAACTTCTTTCACTCACATTCCTTTCCAATCTTTTCAAGCTTCTCTTTCCGTCTCTGTCTTCGCTGCTTTCCTTTGCGCTCAACAGGTCTATATTACTATTTTATATATGCATTTTGTTTATATTTTGCTTTTTTTTTTGTAGTGAATTAAAACTAAAGGCTTTCTTATTAAGATATTAGTAGGACTTATTTACCCATTTTGAAGATATTAGTAGAATATTCGTCATGTTTTTTATTTTTATTTTTAAATATTAGCAGAAAATGATAACATTATATATATTTCGAAAAAAACAATGAAAATTTTGATTAATCATTTGTTGATGTACTACTCGATCATTTTGTAATGTAATCATTATCTTTGATGTGAGGAAGGTGTTTTGTGGGGATACTATTTATTATTGAGTGATTTTGACTATTTTTTAAAAAAGAAAACTACTTCCATTATTATTATTATTATTATTATTTTGTGTAATAACAATAAAGGTAATTCCGGGGATGATGGAGAGAAGCAAAGGAACTATACTCTTTACCGGTTGCTCCGCTTCTTTGAATGGCGTTGCTGGTTTTTCCGAACTATGTAATGTTTTCTACACATTTTAAAACTGATATATTTATTTTTAATATTCATAATTAATGTGTTAATCACGACTGACACAGGCTGTGGGAAATTTGCGTTGAGGGCACTATCTCAATGCTTAGCCAGAGAATATCAAGCTTTTGGAATACATGTGGCTCATGTTATTATCGACGGTCTGGTTGGACCTCCAAGGTATGTAATTTATCTAGAATAGTATAGTATAGATGAATAATTAAGAACCACAATGTATGTCCAAAAAGTTATTTTTAACTTTTCATAGCTTCCACAAATGGCAAAGATTCTGATCCAAACCGACAAGATTCTCCCGTAAAAAGTTAGAGGAATCTTTTCTAACAATCACAAAAATAGTAATTAAATAATTCTATATATCAGTGTTCTATTTCTTGAAATTCACGGTCAAAGATGGAAAAGGGAAGAACATTTGTTAGGGGCTAGATCGACTCAATTTGGCCTAAAGAAACATATATCATCGGATAAGTTTAAAGAATCTTACGAAAATGTACTTTTCAGAGAAATAAACATCCCTGCAAGAGGAAAGGTCGCAGAGCAATCAATAAACGTAGGCGGCCAAGAAGATGGAGAAGGAGAAGGAGAAGGCGAAAGCTCAGGAGTGATGGGAATGGATCCTGATGTGTTGGCTCAAACATATTGGTACCTCCATGTCCAAGACCGTAGAGCTTGGACCCATGAACTCGATATCCGACCATCAAACGCAAGATCTTGATTGATTATTCTTCTGGATTACAGTTTTTAGTTCATGTTCTTTTCTAGTTATATGGTACGTGCGTATAATCGTTTATTCTTGTATAATGTGCATTATTAAGTTTTCTACATGGTTTGTTCATGATTGGTGTAAATGATACATCAATCTTTATCTCTAATTAAGTACTTTTCATAAGTTTTGGTTTCTAGTTGTGTGACTTATGTGGTGATGTTTGGTTTTGTCGGGTAAGGTATTATGTTGAGATGTGGCGTTTAAGTTAAAAAGGTACGAATGACTTCGTGTTCAAATTCAGGACACATGAGAGGATCCGACAGGTCATGTGACTAGAGACATTAAGATCCGATCACAAATAAAAAGGGACCCCCTTAAAGGTAAAACAGAAACAGTCAACCTTTAAGTGTGGTCACGTCAAGGAACTACGACATGTTTTAGGGTCCAATTTGTTTTCACATTGAGAGTGAATACATTGACAAATCATCAAGAAAAGTATCAATTAGAGACTTCAAGATCGCTCTTTAATTCTCTTTCTTTCTTCTCTCGCATATTTAGAAACCCCCAACGGACAAAAGAGCCGGAGCGTGCCGATTTTTCTTTTAAATACAGCTGTGTGCTCCGCGACTCGCGACTACCAGTGATTTCAGTGCTGGCGCCACCGCAGCCCGGTTCTCCAGTCATATATGTTCGAATCACGAAAGAGGAAGGCGAGATGAAGCTCTGCAGGACAGTACGGTCTGATCCACCCGGCTTTCGTTTTCGCGGATGGAAGACCGCGACCGATGGAAATGTTTTGGTTGAAATGAGGCAGATGATGTTAGATCTGGCGCTTCCACATGGGTTGTGGTTGCTTCATGTCATATAGGAATATCTGCTCTTGCCGCCGCGAGTAAGCCAATGGAGACGACGCCTACCCCTTCCCCTCCGCCTTCTCACCTTGGGATCTTTATATGCAGCCGCCGGAGATTAAATCTGTTCTTTCTCCACTTTGCTTAATTTTTTCGTGGATGTTAGATGGTGGTCCCAGCCTCCTTCAAGTTTGAGTTCGCCTCTCCGGCGCTATACTAGCTTCAGCGTATCTCCAATTTCGGGGAGGGGGTTGATTGTATGCTCCCTACTTCATATTAGGATTTTTAGATATTATGGTTAGATATAATCTGCAAATTTGGTTTAGCTTGTTTATTCTGGTTTTGTATTTTAGATTAATTTTAATTTTATAAGTTGATTCGGTTTGCTTAGATTTTGTTGGTTTGGGTTTGTTGTATATGGATTAGGCCCATTTGAGTTGTTTGTGCCTAATTTGGAAATATGCTTATATATTAATTTGAAAATTCATTACAAAATGTCAATTAGGAGTCTTGACACTTAAATGGTTGCAATGCTCGTACAATATTTTGTATACAAGCTGCTTTGTTAAGATGATCTAAATAGTAGACGTTTTGATTCCACATTCATGAATCAATCTTCACTACAAAAAAAAAAATAATAACTACCGACAAAAAATAACGACATAAATAATATATTGCGAAGTAATAATATATTAACATCAAATATGCGACGATAGAAATATGTCGCTAACACACCACTAATTTGCGACATCGCAATATATCACTAGTTATTGTCTTATTAGCGTCATTTTATAGATGAACTGTAAAAAATACACATGTGTCGATCTTATTTTTATGTTAAGCAGTTATATCGGCAAACATGTCACTAATATACGACATTAGTAAAGTGTTTTTATATAGTGACGGTTTACCATCATCAAATGTAGTTGCGAACAATATTGGCATGTTATATGTCGCTATAAATTAGGTGTGCATATGTAAAACTTTTTTACACCTAATTTTGTCATAACTATTGCGACATATAAAATATCATTACTTTGATTTGATACAAACTATAGCAACATGTTATATGTCACTATAAATTTGGTATGCCTATGTAAAACTTCTTTACAACTAATTTTATCATAACCATTGCGACATATAAAATGTTATTAATTTAATTTGATCGATGCTATAACGACATGTAAAATGTTGTTAAATGTTTGGTATGCACACAAATAAAACATGTTTATACTTATTGTTTAATTGACTATAACGAAATATAAAATATTGCTAATTAATTTATAATATGTCGCTAAGGCTTCACTAACTATTTAGAAGTCTCTATATAAAGACTCCACATAGTTAAAAAGTTTTAGAAAGAAAACGCTTATCAAATCTCAAAAGTGTCTATTTCTAGGTCAAATATCTTACAATCTCGACGAGTACTTGCATATCAACTCGGAGACAGAAAAAAAATAGCGGAGGAGTTCAAATTCATATTGCAAACTTTTATGACTTTTGTGACAAACCAAGATATATGAATTGAAAGTATGTTACCATGCCCATTTTTAAGATGCAATTACGGTAACTTATTGTGTGTCAATAAGATCTCGAAACATCATAGAAGTTTAACATCTAATTACTATGTTTGGTTTTCCCATGGGAAAATTTTATTGACCCACCAAATAACAGTACTAGTCAACATCTTACGGGAGCTCATTTGAATGAACCTAGTTATAGATATAGTGGTAATGATCAAAGATATATGGATGAGAGAAATAAATATATGAAATGATAGAAACTGTGTATCATGGGTCAAGACATGTAGAAAATTTGGTTGAAGAACCAAACATAGAAGCGAGAGGATTTTATGAGATGTTAGATGTTGTCAATCATCCAATATATGATGTTGTAGTGATGGTCACTGATAGTAGGATTTTTAGTCCTATGAAGGGCTATCAATCAACCCACGTTATAGTATGGGATTTTATGTCAATCCATAATGGGAAAACACTAAGCAGTGAGAATGTGTTGGATGCTTT
>OVBE01006557.1:0-19702 GCA_900406425.1 Iberis pinnata | reverse complement strand
AAGTGGTTCTAGATAAACATCAATGCTATTACCAGGTTGCGTAGGTCCATGAATAAGGAATGTGTCATTCTTCATACACAGATTTGAGAGAGGTTGTAGTTAACCAACAAAACATGCCAACAACTGTAATTAGTTGAGTTCATATTAAAAGGATTAAAACCATCTATTGAAAGTTCTAGACGTATGTTCCTTTCTTCATCTGCAAATGATGGGTATTTGTCATTCATCTGACCCCATATGACATAATCAATTGGGTGACTAAGCATTCCATATGTGATTTTATTATTAAAATGCCATCTTATATTCTCTACCATCTCTTCACACCTAAACATTCGTNGATAATGGGAAAATACCTCAACACTTTTTGTGGAACTGTCTTCTTAATTTCACTAGTATGCTTATTAATCTTCCATCTAGAAGCTTTGCATTTTGGACAATTGTCAAGCTTCTTGTACTGAAATCTGAATAAACAACGATCATTTATACATGCATGAATCTTCTGAAATCCCATGTCAAACGTTTTCAGAAACTTTTTCACATCATAAAGTGATGTGTAAAGGACATTATCTTCCGGCAACATATCAGGCAATGTATTCAGCAGGTCATTGAAGCTCTTATTAGACCATCCATTATGTGTCTTCAGTCTAAACAATGAGACAATGTCAGATAGTTTACTATGGTTTGCACAAGTTGGATACAAAGGTGTTTCAGCATCCGCTAACTTTGCTAGGAACTCGTCTTCGTTATTATCTTCTATCTCTGCCGTCTCACCTATGTCATTGTTATTAGCTAATTCTTCATCAAAACTCACAGCTGCTTTATACAACCCAATAATTTCATAATTATAGTTGCTGTCTTTGCTTACCACTTAAGCCTTACTATATGTTTATCCATGATAGTACCAAAATGTTTGTAATTTGTAACTTCCACCCATTCCCCTAGTTACAAGATGAGACACAACTTTACTGCTTGATTGGCGATCGACATTGCGACAGTCAATGCAAGGGAAAACTATGACATCTATGTCACCAGACGATGCAACAACACAACTGACAAACTTCCAAGTACCTCTCTCGTAGGTAGGATCAACTCTATATGAAAAAAAAAGAAAAATGTGTTTTGTTACAAATTAAACACCAACTAAGTTTAATTTTTTCATACCTATGAAGATCGACCCATGCCTTCTCCAACATTTTTTGACCTCTGATTCTCAAGACTACGATTTGATCGATTAACTTTCCACTTCCGTAAGTCTCTTTTGTATCTTTCTCAAGATCGCGACTACAGCTCTATCGAATTCCAATTCCAGCTTCGCCGAAGGTGAAGACGTTTTGTTGATTACGGGTTTCAAAGAAAATAAAAAATTGTAGAAGATTAGATGACACTATTTAAGAGTTACAGAATAAAGTAGTAAAGGAAATCTTCTTTTTAGTAAAAATTTCGCTAAGTAAAAAGAAATCAAAAGGGAAACATCAAAATAATAAGTAAGTTTTCGCGGGATCAGATACCGCTTCATAAAATCTCTTAATAGTACAAATTATGCGCTATTAAAAATGTTGGCAACCGTTGCGACGTCTACGATAGCACTCCAGTAATTCGTGCTATCGTGGAGTGCTATCAATACTACTTTTTCTTGTAGTGGGTACTGAACCAATGCTAATACACTGTGACAACCATAGCGAAAACAACATTGCTAAGAATCATGTAGAACACTCGAGAACTAAACACATCGACATAAGGCACCATTTTATTCGAGAATTGGTACAAGGTAAGATTGTTGTGGTGGATCATGTGAGCACATAATTTTAATTAGCTGAAATATTCACCAAACCTCTAAATTTCAATAGATTTATGAATCTATGCAAGTCTATTGGGGTCTATGATCTCTGAATAGTTGCCAAAACAGATGAGGGTGACATGAAGGGGGCCAAACATGATAAGTACACGGTACAAACTTGATCTTTCTTGATTTATTGTGAGAAAGAGCTACCTGTCATGCCATGGCAAGTAAGCACACGTACAACAAATGAGAATACAAGGAGGTCAAAGAGCTGAGGGTATAAAGCTACATATATATATATATATATATATATATATGCATGATGTCTCTCAAGCCATTGTCATATCACTTGACTTACGTCAACGGGCACATCATATTAAATACCCAAAAGAAATTCCAGCTGCCTTGTATTCATTATGAAGGTTGAAAACATGGTTCCTCGCTGGATAAAGGCATGCCAGTGTAAAAGCTAGTCACTTGGTAATCATTTCATTGTTTCCGCTATTTGGTCACCAGATTGCTCTCATCTATGAAGATGGCCATCTAACGTGGTTTTGTACTATATATGTTTAGCACAGTACCACATGCTCATATGTGATTCCCACGCTTTCGTTCATCTCTAATTTAAATTTATATGTGGATGCCTAATATCGATCTTTAACAGGTTCATCGTAGTATAATTCAGGTTTACTTGGTATGAATTGGCAAACACAAGTGTATTAGTTTTGGGCTGGCATAATATTAATTCAACTATCAATTTCCTGTGGACACAAAAAAATTTTATCGGCCCATAAAGCCCATTTAGTTGTTCTCTCCCTCATTAAGGAAACTGGCGAGAATGAGACCATTGGTATTTCTAGGGTTGCCACTCCCCACGAAGTGTCACATCATCCCTTTAAAGTCCCTTGTATCTCTTTCTCTCTCCCCAAAACTTGATCTCTGTGAGTATGAATTTCCTAATCTATGGGATTTCGTGTTTGGTCTGGTCACCCACACCGTCTGTGTATGAATCCGCCTCTCAGAGCTCACATGCACCACCAACTCTTTCAATGATGGACCCCGTGCTACCACAAGACTCTATTCCGCCATCTTCCGATGATTTTCATTCTCTACTACTAGTTATATGCCCATCTCCGCCTATTTCTTTAGTGTCGTTGCTATCCGTTTCTCAACTTACATCTCCGACTGGTGACTTCTATACTCCGTGTGATCTTACTCATGGTGCTCTGATGCCGCAAGATTCTCTGCATGCAACACCACCGATGATCTCCTCTTATCGGCCTAAAAGCACATGTTCTGATTTGGGGAACACTTCTCACCACACTCGCTTAAGAACTCGAAAGGTATCTCAATCATCGTCTCCTGCTTTGATCTTACTCGGTTTCTCTTCGTTGCTGCCAAGGAGCGCTATGATATTTTTCTCACCATCTCATCACTCGAGGAGTGGAATGTTGATCTCTCTGTCTTACCGTCTCATATCGAGTCTCTCCTTCGTTCTATAGGTTTTTTGGACACCATTGTTGGTCTACCTGCATTTGCACGCCAAGCTGTCTGAGAATTCTAGGCTCATTTCCCATCCAAACGCACAAAGTTGACTTCTCTGCAGGTCTAGGTTCGTGGACATTCCTATATCTTCTCTGCTGGTCATATCAACCAGTCTCTGGGTGTCGCCGATGTTGATGATCAGGCTGCTGTTGGTGCTCTTACAGCGCTATCTGAGGACACACTTGCTGAATTTTTGTCAGATGGTTGTGTACTATCCTGGTCCGATTTTAAGATTGCATTGTTTGCTCCTGAAAAGGCTGCTCTCTACATGATCTGCTGCTACAACTGGATTTGCACAAAGAACACCACCTACATGTGCTCCTCCTGTGCTAGATTGATCTATCGCATGTATCATGGAATGCCCATCAATTTTGGGAAGTTTATTGTTTTCTCATGTTCTGAATCGTGGATATGAACCTGTTAGCAAGTTCTACTTGCTGTTTCCCTCCTTGATCTTTCATATGCTTCAACAAAAACACCCTGTACCTCTCAGTGTAAGTGAGGCTCTTGAATCGCCACCTATCTATCGCATGGAACCACGTCCTACCACTCCTGTAGGTAGCACCGCGGGTCTTCGACATGTTGTTTTTCATGTTATGCGCATCCTTCAGAGGGCTTTGGATTCAGGTAAGTCACATTACTTCTCTCATGTGTTGAATTGATATTTCTGACTCAGTTTTGCTACCAAGTAGGGGGGAAAAGCTGATGTAGCTGAGACTGAGGATGAAAATGCAGCTGATGCGGCAAATTAGTGTTGTTTTAGTGTTTCTGTTGTCTTTTTGGCTAGTCTGTGCTTATGGCAGAACTTAATCTAGTAACTGTTTTTGGTTGTGTAAATTTGAAAATGGTTGCCTCTTTAGAGGCTGTTTGACTTCAATATGCGGATGTTATTGAAACTACATGTGTTATGTCTGTGTGTATACTTGGTTGTGTGTGACTATTTTCATTTGCATCACAAGTCCATAGAAGTGGAGTTGCTTGGTTATCACACTAAGTCAAAAAGGGGGAGATTGAAGATACATGAGTTTTGATGACAGCATGGGACATGGATGTGAAGACAGGATGACGTTCTCAAGAAGAAAAGATGTGCTAAAAAATTCAAAAATAGAAAGCTGTGAGAACACATAGATGGGAATAAAGATTTCGACAGTATGAGAGTAAAGGAAACTTGGATGATATCAAGAATGGAAAGATTGAGAAGGGTTTTTGGGTAGTATTTAAAGAGCTCAAAAGGTTGATGCTAAGCTAAGGATTTTGAGCCGATTGAATTAGGGTTTTGAGAATTTGAGAGTGTGGCACAAAGCTTCTGAAGAACGTGTTGGGGTAGAAACAAACTAGAGTTTTTTTAAACGTTTGAGTGTGTTATTTGTGCAAGAAAGATAAACTTAACTTGTACTTGTTTTTCAAAAGTTGTTGAATAAATTTTAGTTTGTGGATTAGAGTAGTTCTATGGTTTTACCCCCATATGGGTCGCTACTTCCGAGCCCAACAACTCATTAGTATGATATTGTCCGCTTTGGACCACAAATGCTCGCAATAGTTTTCTTATTAAGTCTCAATTCGAATGATCTTATACTAAATAGGAATTAGACTCTCTTATATATTAGTAAATTTTTTGGCTAAAATTTGATATAAAATTATTGCTATTGATCCTAAATCCCACACCAAGCCCTAGATGAATATAAACATTTACTACTATTTTGAACAAAACAAATATAAAAAGGCGAACACAAAAATCTCTCTCTCTCTCTCTCTCTCTCTATCTCTCTCTCTACAATCGCGACTCTTAGGGCGATTCGTACCCCTTTCTTCTCCGATTAACCGTCAAGTCATTTCTCTGAGTGATGTCCGTCATATCTTGACGGTTTATTCATTGACGGTTTTCTTTGTAACTGATCCAACAGAGTCAACCGCTTCTTTGTATCTATTTATATGGCCATATTTGCATCAATTGGATATTTTTCCCAACACCATTCATTCACTATTATCCCCATGTTTCTTCTAATCATGTCTGACCGTATTCGAAGCAAGATCCAAGACATCACATTGGGCCTTCACGATGAAATCTTCCACATTGATGATGATCTTTGCCAATCTGCATCTCATGAAAACCAATTTAGTTTGATTGGTAAACCGGTGAATCCCACAAAGCAAAACTTACATGCAATGCTCTCTGCTCTGCCTCGAATGTGGGGCTCAGGGGATGATGTCCATGGCCGGATCTTGGAAAATAAAACAGTTCAATTCCTTTTCCCAACCGAAGATTCTCTACTATCGGTGTTACGTAGAGGACCATGTTCATTTATGGACTCCCAACATGTCTGAATCCGATCTACAATTCATACCTTTTTGGATACAGATAAGAGGAATACCATTGCAATACTTAACTCCATCCATTGTCACTGATATTGGAAAGGAGTTAGGCCTATTCCTTGAAACTGATTTTGCAGGGGAAGGCATCCATCTCGTGAACTTCGTAAGTGTCCTCATTCCCTGGAACATCTCTACACCACTTCGCTTTCAGAGACAATTCAGGTTTGGTAATCATGTGGTGACTCTCAAGTTCCAATATGAAAAGCTGAGGAATTTTGCTATGCTTGTGGAATGATTGATCATGATATTACAATGTGCACGGTTGGCCACAACTCCCTGCCTGTCTTACCAAATGACGATGATCCGGATGAAGATGATGATGACAACAATGAAACAGATGCACATGTAACTCCAAAAGCAGAAGATGCAGACCAATCACATGAACATCCACACAACAATCCAGCCCCTGTAGCGAATGATTCTGACTTTAACGTTAATAAGAAACGTAAGGCTGAAACATCAACACCTTCAGCCTATCTTGAAGCCACACTAAGTAAAACAAAAAGAGTCTCAACTGCAGAAGATTTCCAACAACAGACGTGCTTCATCAAACGTCAGAGAGCAGAGGCTATTGACAATAAGGTATGGACTTTCTTCAACAAGACGATACCTTCCTTTGATGATTCTAACAAATGCCCTATGGAGACTAAGACTTTGACATCGAAAGGTGAAGGTCAGGTGGGCCATAATCCACCAACTCTTCCATGAATATCACCTTTTGGAATTGCCGGGGTATCAAAGGGAACCCGGTAATTCGACGTCTAAAGGAGATTAAGAAAACTTACTCTCCGGGTCTTCTCTTTCTAATCGATCGAAACCAATAATAGCGAAAATATAGTGAGAGATATTGCGGCTCAACTTGGGTATAATAATGTAAAATGTGTATCACCTATGGGACTTAGTGGGGTTTTATCTTTAATGTGGGATTCTTCTATTTCGGTTGTATTCTCTTGCCTAAGTCAAAGGCTTATGGCTTGTCATATTAATAAAGATAATATTTCCTACTATATTTCTTTCTTATATGATAATCCAATAGAGATCTTAGACATATATTTTGGGAACAATTACAGAGAATCAGTGTGAATAGATCTGGCCCTTGGTTATTGTGTGGAGACTTCAATGAAATTTTATCACCAAATGAAAAGAGAGGGGGTAGACCATGGACATTAAGTTCCTTATTAGATTTTAACTTGATGACTTCAACTTTCGGGATTACAAATCTTCCTCACAAGGGCAATCACATGACTTGGATAGGAAAAAGAAGATCGTATACAATTGAGAGTTATTTGGATCGAGCTATGGCTAACAAGAAATGGAAAGCGCTTTTCCTTGCTTCTGAAACCAGATTTGTAGATCTCAATGAATCTGACCATAGACCAGCCATCATCAAAGTCTGTGCATCTATCGAAATAAGCAAAAAAACAATTTCGATTTGATTCTCGTGTCTATGAAATTCCAGAGTTTGCAACAGTAGTCTCCCATAGTTGGAATGATGTACCTGATTCTACTTCTTTCATGAACATAATTAAACACTGCAGAAACAAAATCTTTCTATGGAAGACTTCACGTAACCTTAATGCTCGGTTAAACATCTCTACTCTTCGATCCAAAATTGACAAAGCTTTAACGGATATCAACATCCCCACAACAGAGATAAATTGTCTTCGTCAACAGTTAGACATAGAACATCATCGAGATGAAATACTTTGGCAACAAAAATCAAGAAACAAATGGCTATAGAGCGGCGATCGTAATATGAAATATTTTCATGCAGTCACCAAAAATAGAAGAGCCAAAAATTCAATCATCACATTACAATTTTCAATAGGTAATGAACTCACATGAAATAAAGCAATATCTAATGAAGCTAAACATTATTTTCTGGAATTGTTTCGTTCAACCTATGATCACTCCTCTGCCCCTATTCTGGACATCATTCAACCTGTTGTTACAAACCAAATAAGTGATTCCTTATTGGCTCCAGTCACTGAACATGAAATACGTGAAGCATTTTTCTCTATCGGAAGCACGAAGGCCCCAGACCCTGACGGATTCACCTATCTTTTCTTCCAAGAGTATTGGACAACAGTTAAAGATCAACTAATACATGAAGTCGGAGATTTCTTTTTGTCAGGCATACTTCCTCAAGGATATAACCACACCAATCTATGTTTGATTCCTAAAAACACATGTCCACGTACTATGAAAGAATTCCTCCCTATAAGTCTTTGCAACATCATCTATAAAGTAATCTCAAAAATCATGGTAGGACGACTTAAACCACTTATGGAAGATCTAATATATGAACAACATGCTGCTTATACACCATGTCGGTTCATTACTGATAATTTTTTATTGGCACATGAAGATTTTCATGCTTTAAAATCACAGAGGAAATATGACAATGAGTATATGGCTGTTAAAACAGATATTAGCAAAGCGTATGATAGATTAGAATGGTCTTTTCTTTCAGAGGTTCATGAGGCACAAAGGATTCAATACAATATGGATTGGACTGATAATGGAATGTTTTAGCACTGTTTCATACTCTGTATTAATCAACGGAAGCCCATACCATCTTTTTTTTCCACAGCGAGGACTTCGACAAGGCGATCCGTTATGACCGTATTTATTCATTCTAGCAAGTGATGTTCTTAGTTCATTTATTAAATATTAACAACACATGAATATTCTTCAATGTCTCAGTATCTCCAAAGATGGCCCATCGATTGCACATCTTCTATTTGCTGATGACTCTCTTTTCTTTATTAAAGCGGATAGACAAAATACAACTGCTCTTTTGGACATATTCCGGAAATATGAGAAGCTATCAGGATAGGTTATTAATCTCAACAAGTCCACTATAACTTTTGGTTCAAATGTGTATAGTCATACACGTGAGTCCTTGCAATGATTATTGAATATCTCTACGGTGGGAGGGGGCAACAAGTATCTAGGTCTCCCGAAACAATTTTCAAGAAACAAACCAGAGTTATTTCAGTATATAGGCCAAAAGGTCAAGCAAATAATTTCAGGTTGGCAAACACATTTTCTTTCCCCTACAGGAAAAGAAATTCTCATCAAAAGCATTGCTTTATCCATACCAATATATTCCATAAACTACTTCCGATTACCTATCAACATTAGTCAAGATATTGATACTATGTTAGCTAAGTTCTGGTGGGGCTCCACAGATAACACAAAGAAGATGTCCTGGTTCTCATGGAAGCGACTCTCACAACCAAAATGTTTAGGTGGCTTGGGCTTTCGCGATCTTCAACATTTCAATAAAGCATTGCTTGCTAATCATGCTTGGAAACTACTCAACAGACCACAAAGCCTTTTATACAACATTTTAAAACATCGATACTTTCAAAATCAGTCACTCCTTGAAGCGCGTTCACGAGCCAATTCTTCATATGGCTGGCAATATATTATGTATGGTACATAATTACTTAATGTTGGGCTCATCAAACGCCTTGGTGATGGTAATCACACATGCTTACAAGACAAAAATTGGCTCCCATTGTGGCCAGCAAGATCTCCGATTCTAACTCCTGGCACAAATGGCTCTGTCCAAGTTAGCACTCTAATTTCATGAAGTACAGGACAATGGAATGAGGAGGCCTTAACCACCTACGTCGAACAACATGATCATCATCTCATAAGGAAATTAACGTTGCCAATGCACCCATGTCCCGACTCTTATTACTGAAGATTCACTAGCGATGGCTTATATACTGTCAAATCTTGGTATCGGACTTCTGTTACACTGTCACAGGAATCACAAGACATGGTTCAACCATGACAATATCACACGATTTATCTACACATATTTGGAAGTCAATGTTCCCTCCTAAATTCAAGCATTTCCTTTGGCGACTGGGCAATCATTCTTTTGCAATCTCAGAGAATCTCATTCAATATCATATTCCCGCTCATCTAACTTGCCTACAATGTTGTTCTGCATCTGAGACTGAATAACATGTATTCTTTGACTGCCCTATTGCCCAACGTACTTGGCGCTTGGCTAGAATTTCACATCATGCATTTAATGTGCAATCAGGTACAGTAGAGTCGATCCTTTTACATCTTCTAACCTAATTAAACACCTGATCTCGGGATCCGTTTCTATACCTATTACCTTTCTTTCTATTGTGGCGTTTATGGAAAACACGGAATTTACTCTACTACTCTCGCAAAGTCAAATCGGAAATAGAGATTGTCCTTCTTGCTCATTCTGATGCTAATTCTTGGTTATTATCCAACCATAACCATAGAGTCTCAACTACACACCAAACACATCTTATCCAGTGGAAACCTCCCCCTCATAAAATTGTCACAAGTAATTATGATGCAAGTCACAGAGAAGGCACCTTGGATTCGGGATTAGGATGGATTATACGTGATGATAAGGGCACTATTCTTCATTGCGGTTTCGGAAAATTTGAGGGACAAATAAGTGCTGAAGAATCATAAGCCAATGCCTTACTATGGGCTATACAATGTTCATGGTCTCTTAGATACACTCAAGTTATTTTCGAGGGTGATAATTTAAACGTTACAACAACAATAAATCAGCATCTTCCCAACATGAGAATTCAATTCCTATATGATCAGATATGTGAGTGGTGCAACTGGTTTTCTATAATATAATTTCATCATCAACAACTGGTTTTCTATAATAGAATTTCATCATCAACAACGTAGTACAAATTCATGTGCAGATCATTTAGCAAAAAAAGCTTTACAATGGCATGTTTCATATTGTATTTTTTCTTACTGTCCAGACTTTTTAACTACTCTTATAAATCAAGATTGTAATCAATAAATAATGAATTTGTTGAAAAAAAAACAAATATAATATCTACTAAGAGTCTCCCAAAATTTTCTTATGATTCCGAGTAGTCAGGGACATATAAAGAACTGGAAATAGGGTGAGGCATGTGCTCGATACAACTTCTTAAAATATTTGTCTTTTGTATGCTAAAAGAAATAATTATGTCAAATACCCCACATATATTTCTAAAATTTATAAGTTTAATTGCATAATTTCACTAAATAAAATGGTAAATTTCTATCATATGACACCAACATTATCATGCTAGTTGGTTACCTATCTGTATTTTCTAGTTGATTCGCTAATATTCAAACTTCTACTCGTGGGGGTCATGATGACTCTGAATTTTCATGGATTTTACATATAAATTATTATCAATTTTGAGGTCTAAAAGCGTGCATACATCACATTTATAGTTCAGTTTAGTAAGTTTATGACTTTTAGGACTTTTTCATTAGAATTTGCATATGCACACATTTTGGAGATTTTTCAGGACTTTCAGGAGCTTTCGGGAAGGATTTGTGAGATTTCAGAAAAGCAGCACTTAGCATGGAATGGACTGGATCTACCTAAGGACCAAAGCAGGATCGACCTCAGCATATGCCAGGATCGATCTCAGCCTCTTTTAGGATCGATCCCATTGCCTTCTCCAGATCGATCTGAGATCGATCCCACTGCCTTCTCTAGATCGATATGGGATCGATCTCATCTTACCATCTGGATCGATTTGAGATCGATCCCAACACACCTTACATCGATCCNCTCTCTCTCTCTCTCTCTCTCTCTCTCTCTCTCTCTCTCTCTCTCTCTCTCTCTCTCTCTCAACGAAGTTTGTGAAGTCGCGAACGAAGCTAAGGAAATGCATGGAGTTGAAGCAGGATTAAGAAGAAAACAAGGCAAGATCGATCTCACCTATGTCTGGATAGATCTTAGTACTTAATACATGAGATCGACCCCAACCTCATACACATTTTAGACGCATCTCAGTTGGATCGATCTTATGCAAGCGTCTTCAGCTCGGATCGATCACGCACTCACCAACTCGTAGTCAAACACGCTCCGACCCGTCCAACTCAAATCTGGATACCACCTGAATCAAGGCCCAAGATCCAAGATAGTGATTAGCATTTTGTCTTTAGTGCGAATTAGGGCTTTTCTCTAAACACTATAAAAGCCCTAATCCGCCCCAATTTGCAGAGGCTTTAGTTTTTCTTTCCTTTTTAGGTTTTAGTCTTAGGTTTTATTTTCTTATGTTGTTTTTCATGTTCTTGGTGTAAAAACCAGATTTCTTTCAAGTTCTTAGTTAATCTCCTGTTTTTCTTTAGTTTTCTTGCTTAGATTTACTTTGTTGCATATCTGGTGCATGTTGATTTACGTTTTAAGCTTTAATATCCTATTTTAGTTTAATGTTTCATTGTTGTTTTTTATTTCTGAGTTTATGTTCTTGATGTTCTTCAATACATGTAGACGATGATGTGACTCAAAGATGAGAGAGCAAAGCTATCTTTTTATATATAGATATGGTTCTCATCCATAACTTTTGACAAAAAAAGTTAAATATATCACGTTTTTGTGGCTGAATTGGAGAAGAAACTTAAAATTTCTGAAAGAATATGAAATAAAATAGTGAGTAGAATTGATAAATGTTGAAGAAAGTTAGATATGTATTGATTTCAGGCGTTTAAAGCTCAAAAATGGATGAGATATATAGAAAACAATGACATATATGTAATAAACTTAGATAACATGTTCTTGTTGTTTAATTTAGTGTTTTTTTTCTTTGAGATAATATGAGAACAAAATGTTAGTATTTTTATATAAAGTTAATATATTAGAGGTTAGTTCCAAGAACGCAAATATTTTGTATTAGATTCATAATTTTCTCATAAAAAATTAGAAAGAAGACCTTATAACTAGTTTTATCAGAAAAAAAAGACCTTATAACAAAGAGAATTGAGTTTTTTTTTGTTGGAAAAACTAATCAACGAAGCTAAATTAAAGTATAACCAAAAGTCAATCCCAAATCATAACAACAGAGAGCAAAGCAGCACCGAGAAAGACAGCAAGAAACTTATAGAGAGGCTTGTCGAAGTAACACTCGTCACGAGGCTTATACCCTTTTGAGATAAGGTGGTTAACCGCAACGTAAATGAAGATTCCGCACGCAAGACTCATTGAGATGGCGTATGTCCAATCACCACCGGCTCCTTGGCTAGTGGCATTGATACCAATGCCAATTCCAACGCCTAGGGGACTTGATATCCCAAAGGCCAAGGAGTAGACTACTGTGAGGAAGAATGGTCGTTTAGGGATTAGCTTAAGGAGAGCTATTCCCATTGCTACGGCCGCAAAGATCTTGTGTAACGATATTGTCCATAGGTTTCTCCAAGCGTCACTCATAGTGGCTGACCAAAATTTATATTTCATTTTAAACAACATTCAAAAAACGGATATAGTTTTTATTTTTTAATGTCTAGACTTAAGTTAGAAATGTTTGTCAAAATATTGATTTGGATTTCATGTACTTACCTTAGAACAAATCAATAATACTACATAGCATGAGTCATGTATAACCAATATTCTAAAACTATTGTTATGATGATTAAGTACCTGAAAGACCAATGGCGATTCCTTCAAAGATGGAATGAAAACAAAGTGCAAAAATGAGCAAAGCAGTGTCTCCAAATCCAGTGGTCCGTAAAATCACTTGACTCACATTTACATCATTTTCTATACTCTTCACGTCATCGTCCACCCTCGACTCTCCGGCGTGGTTCTTGTTATTATTACCAACCGCCACAATCGTAACCGCCACGTCGGCTAGCATTGTAAGGCAATATCCACCTGCTGCTAACATGAAGGCGTATGGATACTCTTTGTGTTTTAATCCTCGGAATGTCTCGTTAGCGTCGCTTAGGAAATGTGTTAAAGCGGTGGCTAGGAATACTCCGCCGGAGAATTGAGTTCCCAGGAGGAGAAACGACTCGTTCCATCGGTAAAAGTAAGGAGAAACCCCCGCTATAAATGTGCTAAAGAAGAGAATTATTATACAGTAGATCTTCACAAGCACTAAGCTCTTCGATCGGAGATTGACGACGACGGTTGGTACGGTGGCCGGAGGAGGTGTTTCCTCCTCATGATCGTCATCAATGCCACCGTGAGCAACGATCAAGGAGAGACAGAGGAAGAGAATAGAGAGGAAGAAGAGAGTTGACTTTAGGATTTTCGAAGAGACAGTCATTTTTAGTTATATTGTGATTTTGGTTATTATTCCATTTCACTACATGAGCATATATGTATAGAGTGTATATGTATTGTGTAGTACGGTGTTGACTTTTATTTGTTGTACAACAGGAAGGTCATTATATAGGAAGTTGTAGTACAAAAAGTACATTATAAGTTAATAACTCTAATTGCCGGCGACCCCTAGGGCTGGTTCCTTGTCATACAATCATTGTATCACTCTTATAAGAATCACAGCGTTGACCAAATATTTATTAAAATGGTAGTGTTGTGTATAATATTATTATAATATTATAATATATGTTAGATGTGTGTTACTTAGAAGAGAAAATTTCTTTTGAGTAAAATAAAAGTGAGTTGTGTTTGTGATTGAAATGTTTTACATCGAGCATACACTCTTTATTAATACGGAAGAAACAAAGTATTTAAAGAGCTACACATATGTCAAGTATATGAGACAATACAATGACTAAGAGGAAGAGGATACGTGTCAGTACAAGGGATAATTATCACATATATGTAACAATCTCCCTTAAGTATCCATCCTTTACTAAGAGATTGTGTAACTGCCTCGTTAAAAACATTGTCATAGAAAATCCAGTGGGATAAAACCCATGACGAGGGAAAAAGAGTACAATGTCACAATCTCCCCTTGGAAATGATGAATATAGTTTTATCTTCAAAAATCATGTAAGTGACGCATTTCGATACTCTGAATATGCTTTCGGAACACTATAGTAGGAAATGCTTTTGTAAAAAGGCCCGTTGGATTGTCGTTTGAGCGGATATACTGAACGTCAACTTCTTCGTTTTTCTCGAGTTCTTTGGTGTAAGAGAAAAATCTTGGAGGAATGTGCTTCGTCCGGTCGCTCTTTATATATCCTTCTTTGAGTTGGGCGACACAAGCAGCATTGTCTTCATACAATGTCGTTGGCTCTTTATTGACTGCTATACCGCTTGCTTCTTGTATATTTTGAGTCAGAGATCTGAGCCAAACACATTCTCTACATGCTTCGTGAAGAGCAATTGATCCTGCATAATTTGAAGAAGTGGCGACCAAAGTCTATTTTTGGGGACGCCAAGAGATTGCAGTTCCACCGAATGTAAAAACATATCCGGTTTGCGATCGAGCCTTATGTGGATCGGATAAATAACCTGCATCTGCAAAACCAACTAGACCGAACACAGATTTTCTACAATAAAATAGTCCTAAATCAACTGTACCTTGAAGATAACAAAATGTGTGCTTTATCCCGTTCCAATGTCTGTGCGTAGGCGACGAACTGTATCTTGCAAGCAGATTAGTAGCAAATGCTATATCTGGCCTAGTGCAATTTGCAAGATACATAAGCCCACCAATAGCGCTCATGTATGGTACTTCAGGACCTAAGAGTTCCTCGTCATCTTCGCGAGGTCTAAATGGATCTTTGTTAATGTCAAGGGATCTATTAACCATTGGAGTACTCAAAGGATTCGCTTTATCCATACTAAAGCGTTTTAACACTCTTTTAGTGTAATTTGATTGATGCATAAAGATTCTTTCTTGGAGGTGCTCTAAAGCGTTTTAACACTCTTTTGAGTTCCAATTATGTTCAAGTCACCAACATATACAGCTATGATCACAAATCCATTCGAGGATTTCTTAATAAATACGCAAGGGCATATCGCATTGTTGACGTATCCCTTTTTCAAAAGATATTCACTTAATCGATTATAACACATACGTCCGTATTATTTTAATCCGTAAAGTGATCGTTGTAATTTGAGTGAACATATTTCTGTAGATCCTTTAGTGATATTTGATCCTTCCGGGATCTTAAATCCTTCAGGGATATATATATATATATATCAAGTGATCCATATAGGTATGCAGTCACTACATCCATCAGATACATTTCTAAATTCATAGAAGCTGCAAGGCTTATTAGGTACCTGAATGTGATTGCATCCATTACCGGGGAATATGTTTCTTCATAATCTATTCACGGTCTTTGAGAAATATCTTGAGCCACAAGTCGTGCTTTATATCCTCATTTCTTTTTCGCACGAAGAGCCATCTATATCCGACTAGCATTACACCTTCAGGTGTAATGACAATAGGCCCAAAGACATCTCATTTATTAAGGGAGACTAATCAGTTCTCATGGCTATTTGTCATTTCTCCCAATCAGGCCTTTCTTGGCATTCTGATACGGATGTTGGGTCTGGATCATCATTCTCATGATCCATGTCTTTGGAAATAGAAAATGAGAATTTTCTATTAATATCTTCTATCTTTTTTGTAGCCCATAATTTTCCAGTATGGACATAGTTAATGAAAATCTCATACTTTTCTATATTAGGTTTGTCTTCTTGATGAATCTATTTATTTGGTTCTTCTTGAACCTTTTCATTTATGTCTTTTAGACATTTTTTATTATTTTTTTCTTCTAGAACCATTTCACTTTGTTCTCCTATTTTCTTTTTCTTTTTGGGGTTTTTATCTTTAAAGCCCATTGGCGTCCCCCTCTTTAACTGAACCTTAGGTTCATTTGCTTTGCTCCCATCAGTTTTTCCCTTAGGAACATTAACTCTTGATGGGGCATTAGCAGCGGGTATATATGATTTCGTCACTTTATTTATATATGTGGACGCATCTGGTAGTTCATTTGCCAAATTTTGAAGATGTACAATTTTTTGTACTTCCATTTCGCGTTGTTTAGTAGGGGGATCAAGATATGCTAAAGATGGTGTAAACCATGTAATTTCTTTTAGCTCTTGTTTAATTCCTCCCCCTAATGCTGGGAACTCATCTTCATTAAAATGACAATCGGCAAAACGTACCGTAAACATATCACCAGTTTGTGGTTCAAGGTATCTAATAATACTCGGTGACGTATACCCAATATATATTCCCAATCTCCGTTGTGGCCCCATTTTTGTTCTTTGTGGTGGGGGTATCGGTACATAAACCGCACAACCAAATACTCAGAGATGGGATACATCTTGCATTTGCCCATATGTTAATTGAAATGGAGAATATGATATGCGCTTGGTCGTAATTGGACCAAAGCTACTACATGCAATATAGATGTCCCCATATAGAAAGTGGAGTTTTGTTCTCAAGATTAACAGCCTTGCAATAAGTTGCAACCGTTTAATTAATGACTCGGCCATGCCATTTTGTTTATGGACATGGGGAACCGAATGTTCAACATCGATTCTCATTGACATGCAATAGTCATTAAAAGCTTGTGAAATGAATTCACCAGCGTTGTCAAGCCTAACTTTCTTTATAGTATAATCAGGAAATTGTGCTTTTAACCTGATTGTATGGGTAATGAATTTTACGAAAGCCATATTTCTTGTTGTCAACAGACACACACGTGACCATCTACTAGATCATGCGTCAATTAATACCATAAAGTATCTAAATGGCACACATTGTGGATGAATAGATCCACATATATCACCATGTATTCTTTCTAAGAATAATGGAGATTCATTCCCAACTTTGGCTTGTGAAGGCCGAGTGATGAGTTTTCCTTGAGAACATGCGATACATGAAAACTCATTTGATTGGAAAATCTTCTGGTTTCTGAATGGATGGCCATTGAAATTTTGCATAATTCTTCTCATCATAACTGAAATATACAAATATTTCATGCCATACCTTAAATGTACTAGTAAACTTTGAGTTTACTGAAACATATGATTCAATTGTATATATTTTTGTGCAATATAATCCAGAAGATAACATTTGTAAATGTTCCAATCTTTCTTTATTTTCCAAAGTAATGCAAAGGTATTCAATGCTATTTTTATTCATGGTCTCTATGTGATATCCATTTACGCGGATAACTCTGAAACTCAATAATTTTCTATGAGACTTAGGGGAAATATAACGCATTCGTTATTTCAAATTTTGTCCCCTTTGGCAATGAAAAATTAGCTCTTCAAGAGCCTATGATTATCTTTGCACTACCAGATAAGGTATTCACGCTTCCAGTAGAATCCTTTATATTGAGACTGGAGAAATACTTTTTATCTTTAAGTATAGTGTGCATTGCTGCACTATCTGCCAGACATGTATCTCCATCATTTGTCTCAATCTTTGACATTTTCTGACATGAACGTATAAAATATGCATTAATTAAGCAAAATATGATATTTTATAAAGCTTTATTTATATTACAAGGAGAAAACTAGCTCAAACTTTAAGTAAAATACAAAATATTCATATTATACAAACTACAAAATAAAAGCTCTTTTTATATCGATTTCTAATTGCTCGACTTTCTGTTAGAACCCTCGGTATCAACAAGAAAGTCGGTGATATCCAGATGGGTATCATCATTTAGGCCATGAAAAGAAGGCTCAGCCTCATCAGACATGATATTTGTTTCAGCATCCCTTATTTTAGCTTTTTGTGATGGTGACAGATCGGCTAAATTTTTTTCCATACGGTAAGTTTGGGACCAATATCCTTTTATGCTGCATATGTAACAAACGTCTTCACATCAATTTTTCACAACGCGACCAACATCATTAATCTGAGTATTTTTGTTGGTTCTTTCTGCTTTGGAATTATTTGGATGAGAACTGCTTTCTTTTCCATGACCGCGACCACGGCCTCTGCCGCGTCCACATCTTTTTCCGCGTTAACGTCCTCGTCCATAATTATTATTAAGCTTTAAAACCATCATGGAGGTCGTGACATAAAATATCATGGCCTTATCCTTATCCTCATCGGTCGTCATTTCTGACGGATCGATCGTTTTTAATATCCCGTTGGATTTTAGATACATTTTTGTATCTAATGCCCATGTCATATATTTTTTTTCCGGCAACATCCAGAGCCGTGATATCGAGCTTTGTTAGATTTGACATGAACTATAAAATAATTTATAAAACATAAATTAATATATAGTTATATATGTTTCGTAAAAGTAGAATTTTAAATATTAAATGCATAATTAAAAAGCATAAATTAATGCAGTATTTAAGTGCATAATTTAAAACATAATTTAAAAGCATAAATTAAATGCATAATTTAAAGGCAAGAATTTAAATAATCATTTGGAGCATTTGCCACCATATGATTGTGTAGAAGGCATTGTCTTCCATAGGATCGAAGGGTATAACCTTTCAATCGATCCAAAAATATATCATTTATTTTTATGATCTAAAAGGCATCGCCTTTCAACAGATCTAAGATATATCTTTTTATTTTATGATCGAGGGGCATAACCTCTATAATGATCAATGAAACATAGTCAAAAAATTTTATGATCAGGGGCAGCGCCCCTATAATGATCAAAGGGACATCGCCCGATTAATTTTATGATCGAGGGGCATAGCCCCTATAATGATCAAGGGGACATAGCCCACAAAGTTTTATGATCAGGGGTAGCGCCCTTATAATGATCAACAAGACATTGCATAGTTTATTTTATGATCGAGGGGCATAACCCCTATAACGATCAAAGGAACTTAGCCCGAGAGGAACCGAAAATGAAATCCATAAATTTAAATTTAATTAAATTTAACATAGATTAAATTTTACCTTGAAATTTTAGCGGAACTGGGTTTTAAATTTTTGATCGATTATAGAAACGCTCATGCTGATAATGCGTTGTGTATAATATTATTATAATATTATAATATATGTTAGATGTGTATTATTAAAGAAAAAAATTCTCTTCCTTTTCTTTTTGGTATACATGAGAGAGTAAAATAAAAGTGAGATGTGTTTGTGACTGATGTGTCTTGTATATTAATGTTTTACATCGAGCATACACTCCCTACTTATAGGGAAGAAACAAAGCAGCTAAAGAGCTGGAGACATATGTCAAGTATATGAGACAATACAATGACTAAGGGGAAGGGAGGATACGTGTCAATACAAGGGATAATTATCATATATATATATATATATATAT
>OVBE01006556.1:0-14852 GCA_900406425.1 Iberis pinnata | reverse complement strand
CGTCAATAATCTGTCAATTTTGCCTTCTATAAATACAAGAAAACTTACTCTCCATTTCACAAACAAACAAATATTATTATAAAAATGTCTAATCCCTATTTTTGATCATGGATGGATGATGAAAGGATGAATGAAGACACAAAGCTTTTGAATGATGAACATGTACATGGTGTTTACGAATTCATGGAATTAGCATGTTTAAACAAGTTGTCAATCACATATTTACAAATAAAGTATAATACTTTATTATTGATGATTCATAAATAATTTAACATATTCATAAATAAATTTTAATATTTTATAAATCTAGAATCTATTAATTTTAAAATATCCATACAAAAATTTTAATTTGTTAAAAAATAATAAAATTTTAAATTATAATATATTTTTAAACTATTCATTTAAATTAAATTTACAACTTTTCTATCATTTTATACATGAATCAATTTAAAATTTTTACCTTTTACAAATTTTATAACATTTTACAATATTTTTATTATAAATTTATAAGATTTGTAAGTTTATAACATTTTTAAGTTTATAACATTTTCTAATTTTTTAAACATTTGTAAGTTTATAACATTTTTGAGTCTATAATATATATTACATAATGTTTTCGCAGTTTCTAAATTATATAATGTTAAATGATATAACATTTTATAAATTTTAAAAATATATAAATTTATAGTACTGACGAATTTAGTGATACATTTATCGAAATTCGTCAGTAGACATGTCAGAAATTGTAAATTTAGGATTTCAAACCTTACACATATAATTTTAAATATTTGTATAATTATATAATCATTGTAAGCATAATAATTGATCAAATGATTAATGTTTCAACATCAAAACATTAAGATGTTTAGCGTTATAACTGAATCTGTTTTAAATCTTATAAGATGATTAGCGTTAGATTTTTAAATTACTCAACATCAATATATTCATTGTCAATTAAGTTCGATTACTAATGTATTGTAACACTAAATGTGTTATTATTTGTTTGTATTCGTAATCCTAACAACTAATTAAGAAAAACCAGAAACTAAATGAAAGCATAAACCATATTTACCAATTACTGGCGGATAACTAACGGAGTAAGATCCATCAGTAATTATTGACGGATCTAATATTTTTTCCCTGTTTTGGTTTCCCAAAATTTTGGAAAACCTCCAAAAATTCATGTTTTTGAACTTGCGGAAAAGTGACGAAAAATTAATTTTTCTTAACTGACAGAAAAGTGACAGAAATTTCTTTCATTTCCATAGAGTATTAAAGAAAAACAGACCTTTCTACTTCATTCTTCCGCGAAAAACTTACAAAAAAATTGGCCAAATCTCTCTAAATCTTGCATTTCACAATGATCAATGTCTGAGCCTTTTTGAGTTTTATGATTCTTAAGTAGATTTATATTTATTTAAGTTGTTTTGGAAGAATTTTAATGGTTAGTTTAGGATTTATGTGTTAGATTAGGTTTTAAGAAAGTTTTTGGATTTTGATGGATTTAGGGTTGTTTGGTTTGTTAGATTATGTTTTGAATGAGTTGTTTGGTTTGTTTGATTTCTGGGTATTGATGGATTTGATGATTTTGGGTTTAAGGTTTTGATTGTTTGATTGTTGGGTATGGATGAATTTGTTGATTTGCTATGTTTTTGATGAATTAGAGTTTAGAATTATGACTGCTTGATTGTTCGGTATTGATGGATTTGATAATTTGTTATGAACTTGATGAATTTATGGTCGGAATGTTTAAGATATTATGATTTTAATTTGTAAAGAGCATTTAGGATGTTAAGAATTTTTTAGTAACTTACAGATTGTTTAGATTATTTTAATAATCTTAAAACTTTAAGTGGTACGTTTACATAGTTATGATTTATGAAATTTCAAATTATATTATTTTAAAACTATATAATTTTCAAAGTATATAATTTTAAACTGGAAATCAAACTAGTTTGTATATTTTGACCAAATTTTCAATAGTTCTTGTATTTTTTTTGGGTATTTTCCCGTGTATTTAAGATTGAGTTACCTAGCTAAAAAGATAAAAAAATTTTACTTTCCTTAAGTTTTTAATGTATTAATTTTATAAAATAAATATTTACATATGTTTATTATTAAAATTATTCATTCTAATTATAATTGTAAATGATTTGTCTTAAGTTAGTTATAGAGATATAATAGTAAAATTAAGGGGAATTCTCACAAATAACACAAAAATTAGGATTATTCCAAAAATACCATACACTCTCAAAAGTTCCAAAAATATCACAACTTTTTCCAATAATACCATACAAATGTTTTTGTTCCAAAAATACCACAAATTTGAAATAGCTTTAAAATTTAAAATTTGAATCCTAAAACCCCAAAACCAAACCCTACCCCTTTCAAAATTAAATTCCAAACTCTATTTAGTGAACCCAAACCCAAAATTTTAAATTTTAAACCCTTAAAATTCTATTTTTATTTTTGTGGTATTTTTGGAACATTTGAGAGTGTGTGGTATTTATGGAACTTTTGAGAGTGTGTGATGTTTTTAGAATTTTAACTTCTTTTGAGGGTATTTCAAGGAATTACTCTAATATTAAATAGTGAAAATGTCTAAATACCAATGAATCTAAAAGAAATATTATTTTCAAATTAGCTAAGATAAAAATATCCACTTAACAAAAAAATTTCTTTAAATTAGTATTTTTTTAGATCAAAAAATAATATTAATATATAGAGGAATTCCTTGAAATACCATCAAAAGAAGTTTAAATTCCAAAACTATCACACACTTCCAAAAGTTCCAAAAATACCACACACTCTCGAATGTCCCAAAAATACCACAAACATAAAAATGAATTTTAAATGTTTCAAATTTAAATTTGTTTGTTTGGGTTCACTAAATAGATTTTAGGGTTTAATTTTGAAGGAGGTAGGGTTTGATTTTGGGGTTTTAGGGTTTAAATTTGAAATTTTAAAGCTATTTCAAATTTTGTGGTATTTTTGGAACAAAGATATGGTATTTTTGGAACTTTTGGGAGTGTGTGGTATTTTTAGAATAAACCTAATTTTTGGTGGTATTTTTGAAAATGCCCCATATATATACCATACATTGGTGGAATTTGTAAGAATATTGATTCGAACTCTTAACATGATTTTGAAGATGTCAACAATATTCACCTGCTCTGCTAAATCTTATAACATCATGAGGTACATGTTACGCAACATCATCTCTCTCACCCCGATCATCGACAAGCTCGTTTGTGTGGTCATTACGAAATATTTTACGAGTTATTAATCATGTTTTAAAATTATTATTTATAAGATATATGATGATGGAAGCCGAAGCAATTTCACGAGAATATTGATTTTTAATACTGAATGTGATGGAATAGCGAAATTTATTTACATTGAAAACCAAACCCTAGTTAAGTGGTAGCTGCAAGTTGCAACTGACTTGACCACAGATGCCCGACAGAAAAATTAACGTCACATGGCCCGATTAGCCATTTGTTATGTCGCGACCACATTTGTTGTGGCAATGCTATTTGAACTTTGGCATTAACCTAAACTCAAATAGCTAAAGTTTAACAGCCTATTTTAAATATAGATGATCATTTTCTGATGGAAAAATGTCAAAAATAAAAAAATAGAAATTTCCAGTTTAAGCAAAAATTCTCAATTTTTATATGAACCAAATAAATTACAAATTTTATAGACAAAACCATTAAATTTTAACATTTTTTTGATCTAGTAATTTTGGTCCATTAAAACGTTATATTTTAACATAAATTAGTAGGTTGATTTTTGTTGGGACATGACTTGATCAACTAAAATGAGACTTTAATTGATTAATCTCAAAAATGATTTATTTGGTTCACATCAAAGTTGAAGACATTTTTGTGTTTGCCTAAATTTGAAAATAAATAAAATATTATTATTCTGTCACTTTAATATCTAGATGTCGGGCCAATAATCCAAACTCTATTAAACAAAAATTGTATTTGCATTACTATTGACCGTGCAGTCTCTAGTCTAATACCAAAGATGTAATTTGCATTACAAAAATTATATTTTTGACCCTCGTACCCAGAAAAAATATGTATAAATAATATTGCGGGTTCATTTAGGATATAACAAGATGCCAATGACAAATTATAGATTCAATAAAAACAAATTCATAATAATGCCTTTATCAAAAATAATAATAATAATAATAATAGTAATCGAGTTAAATGCTAAAAAATGCTCTAACTTTTAAATGATTCAGATGAATGTATTGATTAAACCATTTTGATTATAATAGAAGTTAAACGGTTGACAAATATTGTGATTAAAATGGTTAGACCATCAAATTCCGGAAGTACAATTTTGACCCAAAAAAACATATGGTGAATACGACTGTACGTTGTTGTAATTATGTAAATTCTTTAAAACTCTAAACCTGTTATGTTGCAAAATAAGCAAATAGAAACTAAGTGACATATTACATACGTACACCAAATAATTGATGACAAAGTGAAACAACTTATCAACGAACAACGAACAAACAAAACGATTTATACATATATCATAAAACGAGAGAATTATATGGAAAGTCTTTCATGTATTTGTAAACCAATGGTTAGGATGGGTCCGGTTAGGTGAGTGATATAGAAGTTGAGTTGGAGAACCAAACAAGGTTATGGAGCTCGGAGTAAACAATGGAATATCAACTAGGTTTTGTCTATTTTGTTTCTCCTCATGAATAAACGGTGTAGCCGTTTCATCGTTGACGTCGTTAGGGTTCCTTCTAATAATCTGGTCAAAACCTGTGAGCCTCTGAACCAGTGCCATGAAGTCTTCGGCACGTGTGTGGATTACTCTTGGGGAGCGTGCGTAGATGATTACTGGAGTATGTCGCCGTAGCTTCTTGACGACGTTAGACGACGTCGGTTTCTTGATGGAGTGGGATTTTCCGCCGATATTTAGCGGAGAATATGAGTCTTTCTTGATCTCATGGCCTCTTGTAGGAATCATGGTATATATTTAAGTATCAAAAGCAAAGATCAAGGAACCCTATATATGAAAAACAAACGGAGATTTTGATGATTTGTATATTTGGACAAGACACATTAAAAGTTCAAAAGATTATATATAAAAAGAATTATGGTTTTTTTTTGTCAACTATATAAAAAGAATTATATAATGCGTGTAAGGGTGACGAAAATAAATATATATCATATCTTATTGCAGCCAACGATTCTGACCATTGACTTTACGTATGCTTTGAGTGTTAGAGTGTAACAATTCTTATCTTTTTTGAATAGTAAAGCCCGGCGTGAGATACTTTGTTATTTAAAAGACTGCAGTTTACAATCAAGAAACAGGTCAAATTTGAATAATTTTCTGAAAACAAGTTATTTCAACTAAAATTTAAAATTTAGAAAAGGGTCACAACCTAGTTTTGGCTTTTATTGTAACATGGGATGGCTAAGGTATACATTCTATTTATCAAATGTCCATAAACTCGGAGGCTTCTTTTCTTATGTTTCTGTTGGAACTCAACAATTTGACAAAGTTTTTAACCAATATTCCATCGATATTTTGGTGAAGACGTTCACCGGAATGACCGGATTATGAGTGCATATGAATCCTTGTAACGAGCACTATAATTTGGAATATTTATTTGTCAAACTTGAGTACAATTTGAACGAGAAATGAAGGTANATTTGTCAAATTTGAGTACAATTTGAATGAGAAATGAAGGTAAAAAGAGAGCAACTCAATTATAAAAATGTTGACTTAGTGTTGACTAAGTTCAACTAGTGTTTTTATCCCACATTGCTTGGAAAAACTTTTTCTCATTAGTATATAAGTGGGAGAAGGCTTGTTTAAATTCAAATGAGTTGGATATACTATGGTGTATTGGAGAGAGATGGGCCACCCACACGCGCCACCCACACGCGCGCCGCCGCCGCCGACCGACCAGAACCCAATTTTTCTATGGAATTTTTTCTATGGATTTCAGGCCCAATTTTAATCTGTGTCGGTTCGTTTCTTAACCAGAACAGAACCATAACCAAAATTAGTTTCGGTTTGACTACATCTCTCTATGATATTACTCGGTTTTAATGCATAATAGTGGGCATTTATGTTTCTATTCTGCATTATTCCGAGTGTTTTTATTGCATATTTGGTAGAATTTCAGGATTCTAGGTGTTCGGGTCGTGTTGGAGCAACATAATGCATTTCAGAAGTTTTCAGAAGATTTTAGAAGTTGCAGACAGAAATGCAAGATCGGGCATAAGTCCCTGGAAAAATTCCGAAGAGTAATATTGATGAGGAAAAGAAGAAGGTTCGGGCCATTTTATGAGATGCTCGATCGGGCAACCATGTGGCCGATCGAGCACATCTCCCGAGAAGAATATGAAGTTTTCAAAATTTGCAATCAAGTCCTCAAGCTTATCCAAGTTTTCTTATTTTTAATTATTTTCCTTTTTAGCCTATAAATACATTGTGTTTTAGGTTTTTAGAATAAAGCTTTATTTTGAATTCAGAGAGAATTACTGAGGGAGAGGAGATTCAACCTTGTATTTGGAGAAGATTTCTGAACCCTTTTATATATCTATATCTATTTTAATCATGTGTTCTTCTTTGATGTTGTGTTATTTATCTTTTACAATGTCTGAGTAGTTCACTAGTTAGATTTTAGGGTTTTCTAGGAAAATCAGGGTTTGATTGTTAGATTTTTCATAAGGGGATAATAACTGTTAGGTTCTTATTCTAGACTTGTTATTAATGCATGAATTATATTAGCTAACTAGTTCATTGATATTAGACTGATAAACACAAAGATATTTGGTTTAGAAGTTGGATCTAGTCTAGATGAATGAGTGTTCGTGCTTACGAGAGTATTTTCTTGAATGCTTGTGAACAATTGAATCTGAGTGTTATTTCATGATCAATTATTTAAAAGACGGCAGGAGTTTGTCTCTGATAATTTGAGCATAGGGTTTAGTACTCCGAGATAAGATTATTCCACCTTTGTCTTTCATGTTGGGAACTATTTTCAAATAAAATCCCTGAATGATAATTTGATTTTCAATCCTGACTACCTATTGTTTCCCTGATGCCTGACACTTTTATTCCATAGTTTTAAACCGTTTTTAATTTACCTTTTGATTACAATCAACCTTATTATTTCTGCTTTAACTTGATTTGAACTGAAACTGAATCGAGTACTTTCGGGTCTCTGTGGATTCGATACCCTATACTTTGCTACATTGAACTGTTCCATGCAGTATTAGTTTTAGGATTAAATTCTAGACCTATCACTCTCCGTTTCGATCTCAATGCTCCTCTCGCCTTTAAAATTCGATATCGTCTCATTCATTATGTAACTTTTTCATACACAAAAAATTCCTCACAGAATCTTCTCGACTTCTGATATATTATGTTTTTTATGCATTTTAACTCTCATTTCATACTCATTTTAGGTAGATTCCTTTTCATTTAGGCATATATAGGGTGCATTTTTATATCATATTCATGTTTCAGGCGTTGAAGGTGAATCCATTCNATATATTATGTTTTTTATGCATTTTAACTCTCATTTCATACTCATTTTAGGTAGATTCTTTTTCATTTAGGCATATATAGGGTGCATTTTTATATCATATTCATGTTTCAGGCGTTGAAGGTGAATCCATTCAAGAGGGACTTAATAGGGATCAAAACAACAAGCCTTAAAGATCAAGCAATTTGGAAATATTACATTGGAAATTTTATCAATATTGAAGAATCTTGTATCCATGCATTCAATATTTCCAACAAGACAAAAATCACCCTAAACTCCCAAGGGAATTGCAAGATATGAGCCGGCAAAGCTGTGGTCCGCTAGATTCAAAGCTCCAAATTGTCCGCCCCAAAGATGCATCTTTTACACCACCTTCCACTGCGAATTAGGAGAATACCTCTTAATAAAAGTTGTATCCCTTTGAATCATATTTCGAAAGAGCTATTGCACGCCATCATAGCTTCAAAGGTGAGAGCGTTATAGACCCCGTACTGAAGATTGGTCAAGCTGTCTCGCAGAAGAAAGCATACCGGACGGACTCACCCGATACACATGGTCTGATATGAGCATATCAACGAGTGTGTATCGGTTAACTTGACCGATACAAAACATGAAGAAAGAATATCGACCAATGTGTATCGGTCAATTTGCCCGATACCGAGCTGAAAAAGTCAAAATCAAGCATTGACCAAGAGTTTTACCCATTTCTTTTTGTGGGTTAACCCACATGTTTTGGGTTAACCCAAGACCATTTAAGAGAGTATAAATATTTTTTAGACCTAATTTTGGTCTTAACTCTTATTCTACTCTAAAATTTGATAATACACTTCTTCTCTAGTTTCTTTCAAACTTTTATTATTGTTTGTTCTCCAGGATCAAAGAGATCTCTTTTGGAGATTTCTCTTTGATCTTCGAGGAACTTGTATCACCTATTTATTAAATATTTTCATCATTCTTCTTCTTTATGTTCTTGCATTTTAGGACTTAGTTTTGGTTATTGGATCTAGGCTAGATAAGATTTGTATTGAGGTTGATTGATAATGATTTATGGTTGTTGATGTTTGATCTTCATTCATTAGGTGTTCTTAATGATAAATTTGACTTGGTCCCTCAAGTTTAGATCATAGGATGAATTTTTCCCGAAATGTGTTCGATTAAATTCTTGAACAACCTTTTGAATGCTAAATGAGGTCTAACCAAGAGATTGTGTTAGTTAGTTTAGTGGTTTATCATGGATTAGATATCAATGCTTCTTGATTGTACAATTATCCAAGAGATTGTTTTAGTTGCATGATTAGGATATGGATTAGTGCCACGAGAGTGGATTAGTCTATTTAAGGGAATCTTAGACCAAAGATTAGTATTGAATGATTGTTTCATTGTTGGTTGATTGTTAATCATATTTCTTAATAGTAAGATTCGTGATCCAATGCTTTTATCTTGTTTTCTTCTTTATTTCTCATTTATTTGCATTTGTTTCTTAGATTTAAAACTCATAAAAACTCATTGGCTCTAGATTAGTTTGATTCTCATATCTTTAGTGTTGTAACTTTAGTCCCCATGGATTCGATTTAAACCCTTTCTATTCTACAAACGATTAGTAAGGGGATTGGTAGAAAATCTCGCTTATCAACTTCTCTCTCACTCTCATCATAAGCGATTGTATCCTGGGATTCTTGAATCGCACATAAATCGTCACACTGTGGGTGATTTTTACAATTAAGGAAAGAGATCATATCGCGACTCCGCTTCTTTTTTATCGTGTTTTAATTGTTTTTTCATCGTATTTCTTTAATCCGGTTTTTACCGTCGTACAGTCATAATTCTAAAAATCTGCTTACGCATATTGCATAATCTGATTGAGGATTACGATATTTGATAAACTCTTTTCAAAACGATTCCATAAATCGTTTAAAATTTTTTTGCGGTTTCTTCAAACGTTTTTTCACAAACGTGTCCTTGTTGAGTTTCTGGATTTTTGATTCGCTTATAGCGTTCCGGGAATCGTCTGTTTCAAACGATTTTTGTTAGAGTTTCAAAACGCATCCATTTGAAAACGGAATTTGCGAACCGCTTTGTAGCGTTTTGCGAATCTTTTCTAATACGGTCTAAAAGTTGCGAATCTTTTCTAAACCGCCTTGTTAGCATTTCAAAAACACTTCTGTCATAATCGATCGGTAAAAACAGGATTTTCGATTTGTTTTTTTCACATTTCTGCATATTGTTCTCGAATCGGTGTCAAAACGCAAACATTTCCGCGAACTCTTGTGTAAGCGATTTTGCATAACAGTTTAAGTTCTAAAACGCAAACGTTTTACAAACGTTGTTTAGAGAATTTATGAAACATTATTTTTGGCATTTTAAATATACGTTTCTTAAAACGCTCTTTTTTGGGGATAATCTGAAACGTCTCACGTTTGAAAAATGCTTTCCGCGAACGCTCTTAGGCGAGTTTGCGAAACATTTTTGTTTTAAACGCTATTTTTGCAAACGTTTTTAAAACGTTTTTTTGTAATTTGTTTAAACCCCAAACGATATTATTTCATCGCCAGAATGCTAATTCTGTTTTGCTTATGATATTTTAGTTGGCTTCCGACGAAAACCAAGATGTCGTCACTTAGACTCCCATAGTGGGCGATCCTAAAGGAGATGTATCTACTGGACTTACTGGGGGTAATTGTTCAGAGGAAACCGCGCGCCAAGCTCTGTTTGGTCATGGTCTTCACACTGAATGCCCGCCACTTGGACCCAATCGTGCGATACCAAAAATTCTTAATGTAGTCACTCCTAGCTTCGTTCCGGATAAGTTTAATGGTAAACACTTCAAACCTTGGCAACAAAAGATGCATTTCTACTTGACCACACTCAAGCTAGAAAAGTATCCCTCTGAAGATAGACTGAGTGTTCATGAAGGAAACACCGACGCGTTAACCTTAGCAAGTGTTGAATCATGGATCCATGGGGAATTTTTGTGCAAAGGCTGGATTTCAACTGCTTGATTTATCCATTGTACCGAATGTACGGTGAAGCTAAATCCTCCAAGGCACTCTAGATGTCATTGGAGAAGAAGTACAAGTCCGAAGATGCCGGATGTCAGAAATTTGCGACCGCAAAGTTTCTCGACTTCCAAATGGTGGACTCAACCTATTATGGAGGAAGTGGAAGCTCTCCAGCTTGTATGCCATGAGATAGTTTCTGAGGGAATGTCAATGGATGAAAACTTCATTGTTAACAGTTTTATCCACAAGCTTCCCTCGAGTTGGTTGGATTTCAAAAACTATATCAAGAATAAGAAAAAGGCGATGTCTCTTGAAGTCCTAATCATGAGATTGTGGATTGAGGACATAAATCACCGTTCAACCAGAATTGAAGTTTAGACTCGTGAGCATAATGTCAATGTGGCTATCCACAAAGGAAAGGGCAAGGCAAAATCGGTAGAGAAGCAGCCTTTCAAAGCCAATCCTTCTACGAACTTCAAGAAAACGGGCTCTCCGAAGAAATACTTCAAAGGAAAGTGCAACTATTGTGGAAAAAATGGCCACATAGCTGAAGTCTACCGAAGGAAGGCAAAAGCCGATAAGTCTCAAGCCAACTTAACCGAAGAATACTTATATGCGGTGGTCATAGAAGTCAACATGGCTGAAGATAACCCGAAGGTATGGTGGTACGATAGGGAGTATGTTCTGAAGAATATCTGCTGATGGGAAACACGCCAGTTTCCAAAATTCTCGGTCGTGGAACGTTGTCCTGAAGTTTACTTCCCAGAAGAAGGAAAAATGATCAGAATATAAATAAGTCTAAACACCAAAAATCCAAAATAAAAAGAAAATACATAAGTCCGAAGTGAAAAAGAAAAGATAACCAGGAAATGATCAGTCCGAAGCCTACCCCGATCTCCCAGCTCCTATCGCTCTGCGACCTGAAGAATCCTCGTCCTCATCACTCCTATCTCTATGTGCTCTAAAGCATGTCGGTCGTCTGATCTTTGCTAATGCGCCCCATATCCTCTGAACCATGCTATGGGTCCTCTCAGCAGCATCTACCGTCCATCTGATCGTTTCGGCGTCCGTGAAATCGGGTCGCCGAGGTGGCAAGTCATACTCACTGTAATCCTCAGGTAGGATAGGTGCAACATCATGTGCACTAGGGTCCCGCTGCTGTCTTTAAGTAGATCGCCTACTACGGACCGACCCTCGGTTAAGTTGCGGTGCATCAGGTACGGGTTCAACCCCGTCAACTAAGCGATCAGCTCCTTGAAGAAAACGAATGTTCTCCAGGGAAGAGACGCTAGTGAGATCCTTTTGCGTTGGCAAAATCTTGCACCTCTGACCTCCCGAGACGCTAGTGAGATCCTCGATCCTTGGTGAACCACCTGGTTGAGAAAAGAAAGGGCCAGTCTACACGGTTGCTAGACGTTTCTAGGGTAAACAACCCAAGAAGAATCCTGACGTGTAGTAGAACCGGGGTAACCAGGCTACCCATCACCTCAACCCAAGACAGGTTCCTCAGCGCATCTAGCTTCCGGCTAGCTAGGATCTTCACAAAAATTCATCCAAGGTTGGCATCATGGCGGACCGGATCCTGGTCAGCCTCATAAGTCACCGCCGTGGGATAACAAATGGTGAAATGGAGGAGCTTAAGTTCCTGAGAACTGACTGCTGCCACTTCAAACTTCCCGAATAAAGTGCACCCTAATATCTTGAGTGCAATGCGGACAGCCGGGTTGCGGATACCGGTAAGCTTCGCCTCTCGAGACTTGTACCACCCGTGCGCTATGACATCCCACAAATCCGTGTAGGAGTAGAAGTTGGGCAACTCAGGTAGATGCCCTTCGTCCCGGAATCCAAAAAGGGGACCAAACTCTGCCATCATAATCCTATAAAGAAGATCACAGCAAGAGAAATGTACCTAAGACTCAGCGATGTATGGGTTCCGCGGATTTGGACCGGGGGTGTGGATGCGGAACGAGGCTAAGAATTGTCTCGCAAGGTCGGGATAGAGAGGTTAGTCTCAGAACGGTAAGCTTCCAAGATCCATTCGGTGGAAAAGCTCTACAACATCATTGTCTAGTCCCAGCGCCACCAAAGTCTGATGATAGGCAAACCGGGTCGGCTCCAGCTTGCTTTTGAGCAAGGCATTCTAGAACATGGAATCATAGTGATCCCATTTGTCGGAGAACTTGCCCTCCTTCCAACCTTTGTAACTTTTGAGTTGTGAAACACCAAATCGAGGCGGCATTTGTTGAACCGCGTCCTTGGTTTCCGAGGCCATCGAGATTGAGTAAACCTCGGATCAAGGACCGGATTGACTTCTTAGATCTCCTCGTTGTTGTTGCTGCTACTAGTGACTACTTTTCCCTTTTCTTAGCGGTTGCTTTTGTCTTCTTCGCCACTGGCGAGCGGCGATCTAGCAGAACTCGAGCGATCGGTATGCAGCTGAATCTGCTTAGAGGTTCTGCTCCGGGTGGATCGCCTTTTCTTGGTAGTTGCTGGTTGATGTGGTACTTCGTCACTCTTGTTTCCGGAATCATCTGAACCGTAGTCGAAGTTTTGTGAATCCATCCTGAAAAAAAAAAGACTTCGAAGCAAAATGAGTGTCTCATTCAATCCACAACATCCATATCATGAAGTTTCATATCCAAAACAACCATTTTCATAGGTTTAAAATAATCCTAATGAAAATTTTCAAAACAAATCGTAATCAAAACCAATAGAAATCAAACCAACATATCCTAGCAATGCTTATTCAATCCTGGAGCATTCCACATTCTCAATCAATCCAAACAACTCAATAAAACCATCCAAAATCCACAAAACCCGAAATCTCTTTGAAAATTCAAACCGAACTTATCAAAAATTANCCAATAGAAATCAAACCAACATATCCTAGCAATGCTTATTCAATCCTGGAGCATTCCAAATTCTCAATCAATCCAAACAACTCAATAAAACCATCCAAAATCCACAAAACCCGAAATCTCTTTGAAAATTCAAACCGAACTTATCAAAAATTAAAAAATCTGAAAAATTTGACAAAAATCAACAACCACCATCAAATACATGTAGTAAGGCCATAATCCATCAATTTCAATCCCTAAATAAACCAAAATCCTAAATCCCTAAAAACCCCAAAAGTTTCGGAATTTAAAAGAGAAAAGGGTGTCTTACCTTTCTTGAATCGAAAAATGGTTGGATATTCGGAAAGAGATCGAAAAATCGTGTGTAATAGGCTCAAGAAACGAAAAATTCCATTAAGATATGAAGGAGATTGATTATGGGAGATTTGGAGGTTTTGAAAAAGTTTGAATGTTGATAATGGTGGATTGAGGGTTTAAAATNGGGGGGGGGGAGAGAAGAAGGAGGGTAAATATCAGTTAAAATTGATTAAACCGGTTTAATGTCCAAAATCCGGTTCAATTTAAGTCAATTTTGACTTACCTGGTCGATGGATCGATCGATCCGAACTTACGTAAAAGTGCTGATTTTAAGGATCGATCGATCAGACTGCTTTCTCGAATAGACACCGATGGATTGATCTCAACTTACGTAAAAGATGCTTTAAGGTGGATCGATTGATCCACATAAGTATCAATCGATCTGAACCCTCGATCAGACCACCTTTTTCCTGAGCTTCTGAAACACTTTGAACTCAAAAATAAAAGTTAAAAATTAGTAATCCTAAAACTAAACTGACTCAAAACTTGAAATGCTAAACTAAAGAAGACTCAAAACAATGGGTTGCCTCCCACTCAGCGCTTGTTTAATGTCATGAGCTTGACGGTACTTACCTCTAAACGGAGGTTGGATCAACAAGAGAAGTCTCAGATTCCTCCAGAACATCTGAGGTGGCTAAATAAGGCTTAAGCCTTTGCCCATTCACCACAAAGTCATTTCCTTGGCAATTGTTAAGAACAACCGCACCGTACGGTTTCACTTCTTTTATCATAAACGGTCCACACCATCTAGACTTTAACTTTCCAGAGAAGAGTTTCAATTTGGAATTGAACAGCAGTACCTGATCACCTAGTTGAAAGTCTCGTGGAATGATTTTCTTGTCATGTTCAGCCTTAGTCCTTTCCTTGAAGATTCTGGAGTTCTCATAAGCTAAGTGACGAATCTCTTCAATTTTATGCAACTAAATGAGACGCCTTTCTGTGGTGGTCTTTACGTCAAAATTCAGCAACTTGAAAGCCCATGCAGCTTTGTGCTCCAATTCTACAGGTAGGTGACATGTTTTACCATAGACAAGGTTGAAAGGTGTAGTACCAAGAGGGGTTTTGAATGCAGTTATGTATGCCCATAGAGCA
>OVBE01006555.1:0-19708 GCA_900406425.1 Iberis pinnata | reverse complement strand
GCTAAGGTGAGATCAGGACATCAACCCTAGTCTACCCCATCCTCAGAAACTTCAGGAGACTACTCACTACTCATTGATATGAAAGCAGGAAAAACAGAAATCATAACTTCAAAGGTAAACATGATGATTAAAGGTTAAACTAGTGAAGAACAACAAGAACTCAAACCCAGAAAATAAGAACAACAATGAAACAGTAACAAACCCAGAAAATGATCAAAGCTTAAAACAAAAGATTAAGATGAAAAGCAGAAGATCAACATGCACCAGATAAACAACAACCTAAAACAAAGCAGGAAAGTAAAAGAAAACAGTAGATTAACATAAAAAATTAAAAGATTCTGGATTTTTACACCAAGGACCAAGAACAACCAAGGAAACAAAAACATAAAACAAAATCCTAATAAGGAAACAAAAATAGAACTTGCTAAAAAGGAGGCACTTTAGGGCTTATATAGTATTCAGAGAAAACCCCTAAATTTCACTAAATACAAAAATTAATCATTGGCTTGGGTCTTGGGTTAGGTCCATTCCGGATTTGAGTTGGTCAGGTTGGAGCTTGAGCTGATGCGTGATCGATCAATATTGAGGTTGAGATCGATCCGGAGGTGAGGTTAAGATTGATCTGGAGGTGAGATTGAGATTGATCTGAGCTGGGGTTGAGATCGATCCGAGCTTTAGGTGGCTTGAATGAGATCGATCCAGACGTTGAAGTGGAAGTTTCCTTGGATCGATCTAGAGGCGAGGTGGGATCGATCCAGGCTATTGAGTGGGATCGATCCGGGCTGTTGAGTGGGATTGATCCGTGATCGATCCAGGCTGAGTGAGATCGATCCATGCTTAGGCTTGAGATCAATCCAGGTTGAGTGTGGCTTGATGGGTGGGATCGATCCAGGCCTTGTGCTGGTCCATTCCACATTTTCTGCTCTTTTTCTGAATTCTCACAAAACCATCCTGAAAACTCCTGAAAGTCCTGAAAAATCTCCAAAATGTGTGCATACGCGAATACTAAAGTAAAAGTCCCTAAAAATCACAAACTTACTAAAAACAACTATAAATTTGATATATGCACGCCTAAAGACCTCAAAATTGATGCTAAATGACTTCAAAAAACCATGAAAATTTAGAGTCATCAAGGTCCTCGATAACATTTTCCATGGCTTTGGTGATGCTCGACGTGGTAGTGTACTCCATTGGGATAGTTTTCCTATGGTTTACATCTTTTATGGCTGCCATGTGGGCCAAGGAGTCGGCTAGGTGATTCTCATTGCACATGATTGGAGCATTAAGTCATTCTTGACGACATAGTCCCCGCTGAATTGGTTGGTGACGTGTTAGAAATCGCAGGAGGCATGAATCCTTCATGCACTAAGACTTTTGGCCAGGCGCAACCCGACGAGGAGTGCTTTGTATTCAGCTTCATTGTTAGATGCGCCAAACTTGAAGTGGAAAGTTTGGTCGAGTACTTCGCTTGTTGGTAGTTCGAGTCGTACGCCTACTCCTAAGCCCTACTTCCTAGGGGAACCATCAATGTAGACGCTCCAGGTTTCCAATGGGAAGGTTTCGTTGTTCCGCTGTGATGGTATCTCGGCTATAAAATTTGCGAGAACCTATGACTTGGAGCAGGTGGGCCCTCAGTATTCTTTTTCGTATTTGCTGAGTTCGACTGCCCACTTGGTTAACCTACCAGATTAATTCAGACTATGGAGTATGATGTTGATTTCTTTGCATTTTAGTGATTTTTAGAAGTCATTCAACATCATTTTAGGGTCTTTTAGTTGTACATATGATGCATCTATAGATGTTATTAGCAAGTTTGCAATTTTTAGGAAGTTTTGCATTAGCACTTGCATATACATGCATTTTGGAGATTTTTCAAGACTTTCATAACTAACTCAAACATAGATCAAGTCAGGACTCGACCAGACCACTCGATCCTGAGATCGAGCCAAGTGAAAAAACAGGCTCGATCATGCAAGCTCCCGACTCGATCCTGTGATCGAGCCAAGCCATAACAAGCTTCGATCGTCCCAGCCTTTGGCTCGATCACCAAGTTCTTCGGCTTGATTGTCCACCTCGATCGCCAAGCCGTCCACCTCGATCGCCAAGCTGTTCACCTCGATCTTCTTCTCCCGGGCTTGACCACGCTCCAACTTTGGCTTGACCATGCTCCAACTTTAGCTCGACCATGCTTTAACTTTGGCTCAATCCTGCTCCAACTTCAGCTCGATCCTATGATCGAGCCAAGTGATCGAGCCACCTCGATTTCACAGCTCGATTGCAACATTCCTTCGCCTTGATCACAACCGGCTTCTTACCTTGATCCCACTTTTCTTCATGGGTCGATCACGACGATCGAGCCCGGCTCTACCTTCAGCTCTAGCCCAAGCAATCCGACCCGACCAACTTTGAATCAGTATGGGCCTGACCCAAGACCCAACTTAATAATTACCTTTTTTCTTTTATGCGTTTTAGAGATTTTCTTGAACACTATAAAAAGCCCTTAAGGTCTCCATTTGGAAAAAAGTCTTTCTTTTTGCCATTTTTAGGATTTGTCTTAGGTTTCATTTTCTCTTCTTTGTTCTTGATGTTCTTCATGTTCTAAACCCAGATTTTGCTTAAAATTATGTTAATCTTTTGTTTTCTTCATTTTCCTGCTTAAATTAGGGCTATGAACTATCTGGTGCATGTTCATTTACGTTTTGATGCTTTTAATCTTGTTTTTAGTTTGATCATCCCCTTTGTTTTCGTTACTGTTCCATTGATGTTCATGTTTTCTGGTTTGGTGTTCTTGACATTTTAGATCTTCATCTTCTGCATCTCTGTTCGTTTTGGTCTTCTGCACTAGTTTTAGGGTTTTATATAATTTGTTCTTTGTTGTTTGACCTTAGATCTAAATGTCTTACTTAGTAGCTATGTGTTCATGTTTCTCTGATTTTTCATCCAACATGCATAGTGAGTAGTGACTTAGGTTCCTTATGGATGAGATAGGTTAGTGTTGTTTTCCTGTTCTTCCTAGGTGTCTAAGCTTTATCTTTTAATAGATCCCTTCTGTTTGATTGTGCTTAATGCTCATTTCATTATGACCGTTTGAAATCCAAACTTAGGCATTTCAGCACCCAAAAAGTGTTCAATGAAATGTCTAATCAAGGTGATTTCAGAGACTTACACATCCTAGCCTAAGGAATTAGATGTTTAGGATGCTTATTGGCTTAGGTAGATTGGTTCGTAGTGCCTCTTAGGTAGATTGGTTCGTAGTGCCTCTTAGGTAGATTTTTGTTAACGGAAGTTAGGTTTGGATACTACCTAGTTTGAGGTCATCTGTCAAGGAATTTAATTTGATTGCTTTTGAATTTATCATCTAGGGATAGCTCTTGTTTGAGGTATGTTAGACACTTAGGGAGTCTGAGGAGAAACAGTAGCCAATTACCCCCATCCTTAGGGACCCTTTCTATTGATTGCATCTCTTACCATTTTAATTCCTCTATTTTTGTTTCACTTGCCATCTACCTTTTACTTATGCATGCTTACCTTCCTTTATGTTTTAGTTTTCTGCATGTTTTGTATGCTTAGGACTTATTAGTAAAAGCCATCTTTATTGCCTTGCTTGACTTAATAGAACCATTGCATCACACCTGACTGGATTGACAACCCATCTAGACTACAATGATATGCATGTGTAATGGGATTTGTTACATAGAAAATATGTTATTAGGTGCACAGAGGTTGAGTGGTGAGTACGACTATGGTATGCGACTGGAAGTATGGTCCGAGCTTCTTGGATGTTGATATTACTGTGATTGCGACCTTCTCGATGGTGGGATACCGCATCTTGGTGCCATTTAGTGACTTTCTTTTATAGAAGATAGGTTTCTGCTCTCCCCGATATTTTTGCACTACAACACCGCTGACGGCCACCTCGGAAACTGCAACATAATGGTAGAGAATTTCTCCTTCTTTGGGTTTGGCGAGGACGGGGGAAGTTGTGAGGTATTGTTTGAGCTTGGCGAAAGCATCTTTACACCTTTGATCCCACTTGAAGCTTTTGTTTCCCTTAAGGATTTGGTAGAAGGGTAGGCTCTTGTTGGTCGATCTTGAGATGAACCTGCTGAGTGCGGAATTCTGTCCTATCAAGCTCTGTACTTCATTCTTGGTTCTTGGTGGTGGTAAGTTGAGAATGGCGGATATCTGGTTCGGGTTTGCTTCCATTCCTTTTTCGTCATGACGTCACCGAGAAATTCTCTTGATGTTACCCCGAAGATGCACTTTGCCTGGTTGAGCTTCATTCCATATAGGTTGAGTGTTTTGAGACATTTCTCCAGATTTTTCACATGATCCTTTGCTTCGGTTGATTTTACTAGCATGTCGTTGATGTATACCTCAATAGTCCTCCCGAGCTCGTCGGCGAAGATTTTGTTTACCAAGCGCTGGTAGGTGGCTCATGCATTTTTTAACCCAAAGGGCATCACCTTATAACAATACGTCCCTCTATCTGTGATGAACGCGCTCTTTTCCTGATCTGCTAGTTGCATCATTATCTGATTATATCCTAAGAACACGTCCATGAACGATAGTAACTCGGTCCCGGCAGTTGCTTCAACGAGCTTGTCTATGTGAGGTAGGGGAAGCTATTCTTTGGGCATGCTTTGTTTAGGTCGGGGAAATCTACGCATACTCGCCATTTGCCATTCTTTTTCTTTACGAAGACGGGATTTTCTAGCCAGTCCTAATACTTCACTTTGGCGATTGAACCTGCATTTAAAGTTTTTCTACCTTGTCATTGACCGCTTGGGAGCGCTCCACGCCGAGTTTGCGTTGTTTCTGCTTTATTGGTTTGTATGTTGGGTCGACGTTACATTCATGGGAAGTGATGGCTAGATCGATTCCCTACATATCTTCCATGGACCATGCGAAACTGTCAACGTTCTATTTTAGCAAGGAGATTAGTTGTTTCTTTATGTCTAGGTGAAATTGTTTTCCCACTCCGGTGGTTCGGTCTGGGTGCTCATCGTGGATGGGGATTTGCTCGACCTTATCTAACTCAGGTTCCAAGTTGTACGCTAGTTGAATGTTGGAGGGCTCCCCTGACACCTGTAGTGTCCTCATTTGATGTTCTGTAAGAAAGTAGGTCAGAGCTACACGCTGGTTCCCTCTTACCGTCCAGGTCCCCCTGTTAGTTGCAAACTTAATGCACTAATGATAAGTTGATACATCTGCCTTCATAGAGTAATGCCAGGGTGTGCCAAGAATTGTGTTGAATGCAGATTGTTGGTCCATCACTATAAATTTGACCATTTGGGTTAGACCTCCAGCTTAGACTGGTAGCTTGATGGTTCTTACAGATTCGGATTTTTCGCCGCTAAAACCTATTAGTGTTTTGCTTCCTGCCTTTATTAGTTCGCCGTTGACTTCCATGTTCTTGACTGTGTCTTTAAAGATGATGTCAACCGAACTACCTGTATTGATTAAAATTCTAGCCACTTTCGTGTTAGCGATCACCAGCTCGATGACTAAGAAATCGTTGTGAGGCTTTCTGAGTCCTCTTAGGTCGACAATGCCAAATTCCAATGGGTGGGGGGAGGTGGTTATGATGTCAGCCTGTTCTTTTTGAGCAGTTACAGCTCGTCGCTCCGAGCTCTTTATTGACTTTGCCAAATTGTTACATGACAGCAATCCGCCCATTATAACGTTGACCCGTCTTCTTGGCAGTGAGCCCTCGGCTGATTGGGCGTTGGGTCCATTTTCTAGGCTCCTGTCTCTGGTTCGGTTAGGAGGCGTCATGTCGTCGATAGTGCGGGAGCTTGTTTTTATGACTGTGCTAACCTGGGGCTGTGCCCTTCCCCTTAAAGACGAGATGAACTTTGAGCTGCCAGCACGCCTTCTGTCGTGATTCCTTGTCCTGCTGGTATCGATTTCTCCGTCCTGGAACTTCTTCAGGAGGATAGATTGCAGGTGGCGATAGTCTGCCGTTTGGTGCCTGTTTTGCTTATGGAAGTCACAATATGGCTCCGAGTCGTCATCAATAGGTGGGGGCTGATCTGGTAATTTCCCATTTTCGGTAATTGTGTAGGTCGTGCGACCTCTTTTTTGCTTCGTGTAGTGCTACCTAAGTTCTCATTAGGACTCTTTTCTTTCTTTGCTAGGTTTGGTTATCTGGTACCTTTTGGACATTGCTGCGTACTCTTCCTCCATTTCGACAAATTTATTGGCCCTGTGGAGTGCGTCTTTCAATGTTTGTGGTGGATTAATGAGCAACTCGTCCTTGAACCTTGAATTATGCCAGAGTGTTTCGTAGTGCAGCGATTGGACCTTCGTCGTTTATCACTATTTGGATGACGACTCCCTTATACATATCTAGGAAGTCTCGTAGTGGCTCCTTATCTTGCTGGGATAATGTCCAAAGATCGGTTGTCGTGGCTTTTTTAGCAATGTACATTGAATAGTGCTTTATGAATACGGTTGATAGCTGCTAGAAGATATCGATGGAACCTGGTTCCAAGCGGGAGAACCAATCTAGAGCTGTTCCTGATAGATTTTCGATGAATAGCTAACATAGTCTGGCATCTCGCTCCTCTGGGGGAAATTGCGCTCCTGCCATGGCGATCGTAAAGCCTGTTAGGTATTGTACATGGTCGCTTTTGCCGTTGTATCATGTAAACTTTGTTTTAGCAGAATGACGCACTGGGACATTGGTGTCCTCTTCGTCTCTTTGATGGCTTTCAAGATATCGGGGGCCAAGCTAGTCGCCTGGTATACCTGCGAGCTCATGAGTTTGAGCTGATTTCAGATATGTTGTAGCTTGTCGACCTTTGTTTTCTTGCAGAATCTCAGCAAATTGATGGGATCGGGACAATTGCAATTTTTCGGTGTGGTTTCGGGCGTTAGGTTAAGCGCTCTGAACAAAGGTCTGCTAACATTGCGCCCATCTTTCTCACTGATTGAAGCGGTCATACCATAGAGCTGTGTTTTGAGGTTTTGAGATTCAATTTTGATTTTGGCTGTTTTCGCTCTTTGTTCGTTTAGGAGGTTCCACATATCCTGCATGGTGATATTGGGAATGTCGTCTTCCCTGTCTGTCTCCAGGTTGTCAGGGTGGTCTATTTGATCCCCCTTGTCCCCTATGTTTGCGGCGGTATCGTGCTGCTGGTTTGTCGATGGATTGACGGAATCGTCTTGGTTCTTACCGGTCGTCCCGTCTACGTCCATCTCTTGGATTCTGCTTTTTTCCACGCGATAAGAAAAAGGGGGTGTTAATTGTGGCACCTAGTGTCCCCAAAGACGGCGCCAACTGTTGAATCAGAGTTTAAAGGTTAGATTAAATTATGATCTTGTGGGTTGCTAGTTGATCTTAAGAGTTTATTATTATTGAAGAAGAATGATTACATGAGTATTTATATTAAAACATATAAGTTAACCCTAATTTCATAACTAAAGAAATTGAGCATCTGATGTAGGCCGACCTATCCGCCAAAAGCCCAGCTCGTCGACTTCTAGCTTCCTTACAACTGGATGAGCCTTTAACCGAAATGAGCTTTTGGTCGGATGATAAACCCATCATCAACACTAACCGCGTAAAATCTATGTCTTGGATAATAATAAATATTATTCCTTACATAAGATTAACCACGAAAAAATTATTTGAGTGTGTTTTAATTGTTGAAGGAGACGAGAGAAAAAGGAAATGAAAATAAAATTAAAAATAAAGAAAGGAAAGAGATATAAAAGTGATGTAGAAAGCATGTGAATTGATTAGGAAAGAGGTAAGAGAAAAACATTAAATGATAGGAAAATAATACAAAAAATTTACTAAAAATATTTAATCTCTTATCTAAGGTATTTTTGGTCTCAAATGGCACGTATCCTCAACAAATAGACGAAGTATAAAAATAGGTCTCTTTTGACATAATAGAGGAGGAAAAGGTATCAGAGTTCAACTTAAGAGAAAACTATTAAAAGTGTAGTTCGGCTAATAATAAGATTTTTACAATACAATGATTGGTCTATATTGTATGCAAACATTTATATTAGTAAAATAATACCATTTTACTACGATATATAAGAAGTTATAACTAAATTTGAACTCACGTTAAAATTTATTTTTACTTAGTTTACACATCGAATAAAGATACAAGTTTTACATAAGAAACACAAGTCAAACTCAAATCAAATATAGTATGTTTTAATTTGTTTACACATCTAATAAAATACAAACTAACTCACGTGGTTATATTGTGTCAAAATTTCAGTTTCATCCATCCATGGGAACAATTTCAAACATTGGCAAACTTCTGATCATTCTGCATCTGCATACGCTAATTTACATTAAAAACGTCTCAAATACCACAATATTCTCCAAAGCCATCTAAAACCTGAAAAGACTTGATAAATGATTAGAAGACTCTAAAAACACAACTTGATTCGATAAAAGACTCTAAACGAAGTAGTAAAACCATGTACAAACCAGGTATATCAGATGAATTGACAAACTGAAAACCATCGGATGCTTTTTCTTCAACTTTTTCCTTCACCGCAATCTACGGAGGATTATCACCCTTTTGAACCACGACTTTTCTCGCTGGACAAGCCTGGATCGAGTGACCATAAAAACCACATCCATCACAAATATTTTGCAGCCCTTCGTATTCAACAAAATATCTTTCCCCACTTACTACTACTGTACCGTTCAACTGTGATCGCAAATCCACTTCCAGACATATTCTTGCAAATCTAGCTCTCTCTAGCCTAAGATTTATAAGATCAACTCGAATTGGAATTCCAAGTCCCTGCCCTATACCCATGAGAATATTTCGATGGTAAAAACTCAAGGGGAGTTGGGAAATACGAACCCAGACTTGCAACACGTTTGATATTATAAACGTCATTGATGACCATACGACCGCCTATAAACATCGATGATGTAGACTTGGTAACCGAATTTAATGTGGAAATGTTGATCCGACGGTCAGGTATAACATTGATTCATGACGATTGAAACATATTATAGAAAATCAAAATTCATGAAGATCTAAGATATCTACCATATATATTAAGATTTTAAAATAAAAAGTTTACAATTAAGTAGAAAATATATTATTTAGATTTTTGTTTGTGTTAATTTAGAAAATTATATTTACTTATTTATCTATAATATCTTATAATTTATTTTATTGTGAGAATCTTACAAAAAAATATTTGTAAATACATTTGTGTTCTTTACCTTCTTAGAAACTATTTCGAAGTGTTTTATTGTTTACAAAATTTTTTGTGTGTGCGCATCTGCTAGTTTAAATCAACTAATCAAAGCCTTAATCTTAAGAAGGGTCAAAGAAAAAAAGAAAAGAAAAGAAGAAGAGTCAGAATCGAAGAACAAAACCACATGCCTTGAAAGATTTCAACAGCCCATATGAGAGGAGATCACAACGTTTCCAGTATCCGAGGCTGAATATTCAATTCTTAAGCCAAAACAAATTATTAAAGAGGTAATCGTATAATTATACGAAAAATGTTTGATTAAAAAGTAGAACTTATTAGAGCATCTCCAACAATACATACTTAATTGGGGTGCTTACTTGTAATTTTTTGCATTTAAATTTAATTCTAAGCACTTTTATTTATAAAAAAGAAAATGTTTGTCCCAATGAAGGTGCTTAAATAAGCATTGAAATATATTTTGTGTTTTAGAAACAATCCATCTTTTTACATTCATTTTTTCCATTCAAAATCCTACAATCATCATTCTAAATTCATGTTTCCAATAAAAAGTTTCTAAATCCTACAATCCTACAAGCAACATACTTCTTTGAAGACTGCTTCTTTTGCTTCTGTGACTGATTCTTCTTCTCTTCTTCTTTGTATTCTTCTTCTCTTCTGATCCTGCTTTTGCTTCTTCTTCTCTGCCACAACTTCTTCTCTTCTGATTCTGCTCTTCTGCTTCTTCTTCTCTGCCACAACTTCTCTTCTCTTATGTATTCTTCTTCTTTTTCTTCTCTTCTGCTTCCGTATTCTTCTCTTCTGCTTCTGTATTCTTCTTATTCTTCTCTTCTTCTCTGTAGAAAAACTGATTCAAACAACAATCAAAAACAGATCAAGGTTCTATTAAACACAAACAAAGACAGAAACTTAAACATGCTTAACATAAACAAAGACGCATTCTTAAACACAAACTTAAACATATTCATTTCACATTCAAACATACATTAACAGATTCATAACTGAAACTTAAACACAAACATAGACACATTCTTAACAAAAACTTAAGCACATATTCTTAACAGAAACTTAAACATACAAACAATAACAAAAACACAGACTTTTAAACATCATTTAAAGGAGACACAAACACATAACCACACAAACATTTTAAGTTCCAAGTATGTCAGAGATGAGCTTGGACTTCAGAGCCTTTTCCTCATCAGAAAGTGGCTCTTTCTTGGCTATTAGAATCTCTAGCAGTCCCACCTTTGACACCTTCTCCTTAACAGCCAAGTCTTTCTCCTTGATAGTCCACATTTGCTCAAATGCTTTCACACTGCTCTCACTGTCCACACTGTTTCCTTTGCTGGAAATTCCTTTCTTTTTGGCTGCTTTGGCTGCTTTCACACCCATTGGTCTCACTTCCTCTGCATTTGATGAAGCTGTGCATTGATCAAGCTTCCTTCTCTTTGAGCTCTGATCCCCTTTTCCAGTTGTTAAGGAACACCATTTTTGGTCATTCCCGAGTTCAATCCAACAGTGTTGAAGAGTAAACTTCACCTTGTGATCTTGGAAATACATATCCAAGGCCACCCTCATGACATCATCATCATTCCGGCCAGTGATTTGTTGTCTGGAAGCAGTGGCATGACAACCAACAAATTTGCTAACATTGTCATTGATTCTTTGCCATCTATGTTTGCAGTGGATTGACTCTCTGTCTTAATATCCAGCTAGGTTGGGGGAAGCATTGAAGTAAGCTGCAACCCTTTTACCGAAGGCATCATGCTTTTGCTCATTGGAAATGACAGCATCCTTGCTTGTGTTTAGCCAAGAGCTACAAATCACGATGTCTTCTTGTGAAGACCACTTCCTCCTCTCTTTACGGCTCTCACTTCTCTCTTCAATAGCTTCAAGAGCATCATTCATTTGGGAGGTGAAAGGTGGGGGATCCATAGTTTCAGGAACATATGGATGCATGAGATAGCTGTTTAGCAAGGCTGTGAAGGTGGCAGATTGAGAGGATGGATCCAATCCTTGAGGATCCATGAGATTACTTAGTGTTTTAGTTATGTTTTTGTTATGTTTTAGGTTAGAAAGAGTGTAAATTATATAGGTGTGAAGTTAATTGAATCGGATACACATCTAATCAACCATTTATCACCAAACATAACTACAACTACACCTAATTTTTCATTCATTGATCTAGCCAACTCTACTCAAGCATTAAAACTTACTTGTTCATGGATGATGCAGAGAAGAAGCAACTTCCCATTGTTATTACCTGCGAAGAACAAAGAACATCAAGCAAAGTCTTAAACATATTAAACAAAGAACAAAGAAAGAACAAAGAACATCACAAACAACAATCATAACTATTAGACAGATTAAAATCCAATACCATTGAGAAAGAACAAAAATGAAAAGGCTTCAATAGATTCAAAACTAATATCACTTAACAAAGAAGAAGTCTTATACAGATTCAAAACTCATATCACAAACAACAATTCGGTTTGCAATCATAAGTCACACAAATCAAAATCCATCACTAATCAACCTAGTATACACAAAAAACACAACCAAGAAGCAATATACCTATAACCGCAAGCCTAGAACCCACTTAATTTATGATAGAGTATGAAAGCGGCGTAGAAGATCATCCACTTCCGATCCGTTCAAGACCTCGTCTCCGACGAGCTTTGTCCACCAGGGTGCGCTCACGATCGAATTCTCTTCCTGTCAAGCACCAGCCTTAGGCGATTCTACAAGAATCTCTAGGAAATTGAAGACAGCGTCGAAGTTTTCATCCTCTTCCAATCCGATCAAGACCATGTTACCAGCGAGCTTTGTCAACCATGGTGCTTTCACGATCAAGTCCTCTTCCTATCAATTATCACGCATCAGCCTTAGGTGAATCTTCATCAAACCCTAGGCAGAAACCCTAACCGACGATCTTGGTGTTTTCTTTCTTCCGACGTGATCACTCCACCATGGCGCAATCTCGGTTTTGTTCTCCTCCAGTTCATCAAGCTTCAGCAGCCTCTGTCATCGTTGTTCTCCTCTGTTTCGTAGACATACATCATAGCTCTTGTTTCTCCGTCACATATCAATACATTCGCCATTTGAGTGTGTATATTTGGTGATCATTTCATCATCCTTCTTAGATACACCCTTTGCTGATCTATCATACGACTGTCATATCTATTGTTTCGTTGAACAATAGTGATGACAATGAAATCGCATAAGGGTAAAGATCTAATCATTAACAATGATGATGAGCCCATATTGTTGCCAGACCTAGCTGATGAAAATCTGATTCGGGAATACAACTTGTCACTCATAGACAAGATCCTAAACCCAAAAAAACAGAATGTTGACCGTCTCATTGTCGCTATGCCTGAGCAATAGGGAATGTCAGAAAAGATTTCAGCATGTAACTTGGGTAATGGGAGATTTTTATTCAATTTCGACAATGAAGATGATCTTAAGTCTATTCTTGATAAAGGACCGTTTCATTATAACTTTTGCATGTTTGTTCTTGTACGTTGGGAGCCTATAGTGGATGGGGACTATCCTTCGATAATCCCGTCCTGGATCCAGCTCCATGGTATCCCCTTACATTTATGCACTGAACAAAACCTTGATGCTATTGGTGGTAGACTTGGGAGAGTGGAGAATATTGACACAACTGAAGGTAAAATCCAAGTGGGGATTGACTCCTCTAAGCCGCTGAAATTGTCTCGCAAGCTATTAACAAGAAACAAAGATGAAATCACAATCAACCTACATTATGAGATGCTTTTAAGCATTGTTCTTCATGTGGTCATATGTCACATGGAGCCAATGATTGTCTACCCAAACTCTTGGAATCCCATATAGATCATAGAGAATCATTGAACCATACTCGTACGGACAATGCAAAGGAGAAGAAACAAAATGATGAGTACCGTGAACCTTCGTCTCGGGTCCAAAGATCACGTCCTTCCTCGCATTCATCTCGCCTTCTTAGGGATATGCCTTCTCATGGTTCACGATATAAACCATATGATCACACTCGGAAAAGAACATCTGAGACGTCAAATACGGAGAATAAGAAGACTCAAATGTGGAGAGAGAAACAATCTCGGCCATTGACAATAATTGAAGCCGATGCAAGTCTTGAGATTAAAGCTTCAGGAGTGGGATTGAATAAAGAAAGTTCAAGCACATCGGATACAAGAATGAAAAGCACAATCGTTAATGCCAAGAAAATCACGCTCCGATCTCCTTTTGTCTCTCATATGGAGCAGAGCTCGGCCATAGATGAGCTTATTCCGCCCTGTGATGCTCTAAATATTGGATAAAGAAGTGAAGGGAACCAAGGTAATGAAAAACTCAATGTCGATGAAGAGATGTCGGATACGATAGTTGGTAATGAGCTGATGTTGTTCGATGATGATGACTTGATGATTGATGAGCTGGAAAATATAAAGGAAAAAAGTGTTTTGGACCAGCCTTTATCTGTAACTCCGACTCTTATGGTTGGAGACAAGAATTCGAAGGAAACAAACATGGAGAAGGAAAATGCAAATACAAGGCGTAATATTAGATCCTTTCATTCAGAGGATCCTCAGAGACGAGCTTCTCCAATGCGAAATCAACTTTTCAAGGGAGTTTTGGAAGAGCTAGAAGGGGAACATCGAATGTATCATCATCTCGAAGCTCGAGACTAAATCTGAAAATTGGTGTGGTGGATTCCAAAAATCCACTGACCCAACAATGAAGATTCTCAGTTGGAACTGTCGAGGGTTAGGGAACGACCTCACAGTTCGACGCCTCACAGAGATGTCTCAGAAGCATCACCCAAGACTTGTGTTCCTTTCTGAAACGAAGAATAAGAAGTAGATGTTAAAGGACATTTAGGCTGATTTAGGCTTTAATAATTTGTATACTGTTGAGATTCTTGGCCAATCTGGTGGTTTAGCTTTATTTTTTATGAACGATTTTCGGGTTGATATTTTATTTTCTAATAACCGAATGATTGATGTACAAGCAGTCATTAATGGAATAAAAGTCTATATGACATTTGTTTCTGGGGACCCTGTAATGGAAAGAAGAGACCAAGTATGGGACGTCTTACGCGTTTCTCACTAAACAGAGATGGGCTTTGGTTTATGGTTGGGGATTTTAACGAAATTACAGGACACCATGAAAAGGAAGGAGGAAGGAGACGGTCTGATTCATCATTTCTTTCCTTTAATAAAATGATATCAGACTCTGGAATGTTAGAATTCACATGCATTGGAAACCAACTCTTGTGGGTTGGAAGGCGACCGAATGGAACTGTTCGTTGTAGATTAGATCGTGCTCTTGGGAATGAAATTTTGCATGAAAATTTCTCACACTCAAAAATTCAATATTTGCGTATGTGGTGCTCGGACCATCGTCCGTTATTGGCAACTATACTTTCTAAGTCCACTAGGAAAAAGAAGACGTTCAAATTTGACAAGAGATGGTTAGAAAGTGACGAGATAAGACAGGTCATTTTTGACGGCTGGAACAATCCTGAATTATCTCCTGAAGCAAATATTATGGATTGTATATCTAGCTGCAGAAAATCGATATCCCAATGGAAAAGAGAGAGAGACCTAAACTCAGCTAAAAGGATTGAGGAGCTTAAATCTTTGGTTGATAATCACTATTCTGATGATGGAGCAACAACGGAGGAGATATTGGAATCTTTGAAAGAACTAAATGATGCCCTTAAGGCAGAGGAGCTGTTCTGGAAACAAAAAAGTAGAGTACTTTGGCTTTCAGAAGGCGATGCCAACACAAAATTCTTTCATGCCATTACCAAGCAGCGAAGGGCGAAGAGCAAGATCATGAATTTACTGGACACATCAGGAAGGCGAGTAGAAGATGAGGAACAATTAGTGGCCATTGCTACTACTTATTTTAGAGATTTATTCCAAACATCAAACCCACAACTCATTGATGAGTCCATTGAGAATCTTAGTACATCCATCTATGACCGCACAAATGAATGCCTTATTAAACCAGTTTCGGAGTCGGAGGTTAAGACATCACTTTTCATGATGCACCCAGGAAAGACTCCAGGCCCAGATGGATTCACTACATTATTTTATCAGAAGTTCTAGGAAATTGTGAAGGAAGACCTAACTTGTATGGTTAATGAGTTTCTTTTTCAAGGGATAATGGCTAATGGACTAAATGATGCTAATATCTGCCTGATTCCTAAAAACAATTATGCCAATGAAATGTCGCAGTTTAGACCAATTAGCCTGTGTAATGTCAGCTATAAAATAATATCTAAGGTTCTATGTCAGAGATTCAAGACAATTCTACCAGCTAGAATTTCTGAAACCCAGTCAGCCTTTGTTGCTGGATGTCATATAACAGATAACGTCTTGATAGCACAAGAATTATTCCATTCTCTTCGGAAAAGCTCTGGGGGGAAGAATAGACGAATGAAAATAAAAACGGACATGAGTAAAGCATATGACAGGCTAGAATGGGAATTTATAAGCGCGGTCATGAAAAAGATGGGATTCTCGAATACATGGATTGAATGGATAATGCGGAGTCCCGTGAATGTGATGACAACCTGTTTTTCTGTAAGGCGGAGTCCCATGAATGTGATGAAATAATGAAAGCGTTGGCAATTTATGGGAAAGCTTCAGGACAATGCATTAATCTAGATAAATCCTCATTACTCTTTGGTAAGAGAATATCTAAAAATGTGAAACAATCAGTAAAATCTACGACTGGAATATCTAATTAGGGAGGCATGGGAACCTATCTGGGTATTCCGGAGGATATTAGTGGTTCAAAAGTAAGGCTATTTGCCTTTTTAAANGGGGGGGGGGGGGGGAAAGGAGGTGCTCATAAAATCGGTCTTATTAGCTCTACCAACATACGTAATGTCCACACTATTACTACCATTAGAGATTTGCGAAAATCTAGCGGGTGCCATTGCATAATTCTGGTGGAGTTCAAACCCTCCTAAAAGGGGATTACATTGGGTGAAGTGGGAAAAATTATGTCAACCAAGAGAGGAAGGAGGAATAGGTTTCAAGCTAATATATGAATTCAACCTCGCTTTATTGGGGAAACATTTGTGGAGGCTAACCCAATACCCATATTCTTTACTAGCCAGGTTTCTACGGGGTAGATACTTCTGATACAGCTCGCCTTTGCGTGTGAAGGAAGTCTACAATCCATCATATGGATGGACGAGTATTATAGCTGCGAAGCCAATAATATCTCTAGGAATAAGACAAAAAGTTCACTCTAGATATGAAATAAGGATTTGGGAAGACTTATGGATTCCAGCATTACTTGAAAGGCCAGCTAGACCAATTGCACCAGTGTTACACCCATTGATGGCAGCAAAGGACTTGATGTGTGGAAATCCGAAGAAATGGGATACTGAACTATTAGAAAAGTACATGTATCAGGAAGATATCGAACTGATAAAATTTCTTGCCATAAGTCAAGATTATCATCGTGATGGTTACCTGTTGGAACTATACGAAGATGGGATGTATAATGTCAAATCTGGGTACTGGGTTGCTACCAATTTGATAAACAAGACAAAAGAAATTCAAGAGCCAAGCATAAGGAAACTCCAAGCCTTTTCATGGAAGCTTAAAGCCCCTTCAAAGATAAAACATTTTATTTGGCAGTTAATTTCAGGACAATTAGCTGTGACAAGCAATCTCATTCACCGTCATATGCGATGTGATAATCACTGCCCGAGGTGTGGTGTGGAAAATGAAATGATAAATCATGCGATCTTTGAATGCCCTCCGGCTCTATAGATATGGGCACAAGCAAACACACCAACACCGCCAACTCTCTTCCCTTCGATTAGCCTTTTCACAAATATGGATTATCTATTCTGGCGAAAGAATGATATTGAAGATCATGAGCTTAACATGGATCCATATCCATGGATATTATGGTTTATTTGGAAAGCAAGGAATGATAAGATTTTTAAAGGGAAAAATGTTAGACATGCAGAAGCTGAATGCAAAGCTTGGCACCAAGCAAATACGAAGCAGAAAAGATTGGTGGTAATACCGAATGAACATGAGAATATCTCTGAGAGATGCATGATAGATGGATCATGGACACACGATACACTCTTTAGTGGTTGTGGATGGACATGGATAAACTCAAGAGGAGAGACTCACCTGATGGGAGCAAAAAACCAACATCGGAGAATATCATCCTTCACTCGGAATTAGAGGCTCTAACTTGGGCAATGGAATGTATGCTCCAGCTATCAAATTGTCAAGCCTTTGAAACTGATTGTAAGGAGCTGATCATGATGCTACAAGATCCTGAAGCATGGCCTAATTTCTCGACGGAGCTAAAAGAGCTAGTGAAGCTAAGAGAGAGTTTTTCTTCTTTTTCTATTTCGTATGTACCCTGAGAGAAAAATGTATTGTCTGATCATTTAGCTAAATTAGCTAGATGTTTCCATAGGGAGATGTGTTATATTGGTTGTTCTATTCCGGTCTGGTTTACCAGACCACTTCAAGTTTGAGTAATAGAGTAGTCGTTTTGAGAGATAGAATATATAACGGCAAATATATCAAAAAATTATAAAAAGACATAACTTGGAGAAGTAATTTTAGTCCAATGGTTAAAATTTCATTTTTATATTATTGTTGGGATTGGTAAAAAATTAATTTAAAATGATTTTGATACTCTATCTATAAAAATTGATTATACATCGAATCTTATAAATAAAAAATAAAGAGGCTAAATGTTCGCAAGTGGTGGTTAAGATGCGACCCTTAATAATGCAATCACATGCTTCTTAATCAACAATGTTTATATATGTTCACAATCATTTGACGACCTATCTTTCATTGTATAGTAGTAGACGAATTTTTGTTTTTAGTTGAATTTTGTTTGTATAGATATATACAATAAAACTAGGTTGTTTTGTGTACCACACAAATGAATATTTTTTTTTTTTTTGGGAAATTTTGATATGATTTTAGTTGGGGTTGTGGGTAGAAATGTGGTTTTTTGATTGATTTGATTATATTAATAATAATATTATTATTATTATTTGCAAATTTATTATAATAATAATAAATTAAAATTCTATATATGTTAGGAATATCTTTATGGTTGACTTGATATTTATCTAAGATATTATTGTTATCTCTATCTTAGAGATAGAGTCTATCTCTTTTCTATGACGGTCTATGTACTTGTATATATAGACCCTGATATCAATGAGAATAAATAACACTTTCACAACACGTTATCAGCACGAAACCCTAGCCACCTGAGATAAAACCTTTGAAGAACAAACTTGATCCATCGAGATCTGTACGAGTTTTTTTTCTTTTTCTTTCAACTTTAGCTACCTTCGTTGTCTCTAATCAACGATCTCCACAACAATATCAAGGTAAGTAATCTATATTTATAGTCCATTGATAATCAAGATAATAACTTGAATTAGTTACAAGCGATAGTTACTATATTATTTTGATCAAATCAATCATGACATGTGTTGAATCATTGTTAGATACATGTTCATATATTATGAATTTTAACAATCCCACTTTTTCGTTCATATATATATATATATATTTTTTTTTTGATCGGTTAACTTTTAACTGGATTATGCGAATCATATAATAATTTCTATTGTGTGATTGTTGATCTCATAATTATTATCTAAAAAGTAGTATGCTGACGTAAGACTCCATTAAAAACCCTTTGATATTGCTTACTGATTGTTCAATAAAAATTTCTCTGTTTGCTCTAATTGTTGTTTTGAATATATAAAACATACTTCAATGTTAAATTTGTTTAGTTTATTTGAATAACTACTGCATAAGAATGTTTACTTATACGATTCTTTTCATACGTTTAAAATATATTATTTAATATTATCTATTGCTAGAATTTGCACAAAATAGTTTTGTTTTTGAGATCTTTGCATAATTGAGTTTTAACAATATTCTTATATAAAAAGAGAATATATATATATATTACCTTAATTTTGTACGAAATATCTTTGATTTCAACAAAAATCATTTTTAAAATATTTATGAGATAATTATTTATTTATTAATTTAATTTATTAATTTAATTAATTTATTTATTTTTTTTTCTTTTTCGGATTTATTAATTAATTAATTAAATATAATTAATTAATTAGTTATTTATTTATTTTATGATTTATTAATTAATTATTAAATATAATTAATTATTTATTTATTTATTTATTTATAATTCGAATTTAATTATTATATTTAATTTATTTTATTTTATTTTTTTGGAATTTAATAATTATTAAATATAATTAATTATTTTAATTTTAAACTTTAATTTTAAATATTATCGTACAGTCTCTGCACGAATATAATATATTTATTTTTAAAATATTTTCGCACAGTTTTTGCACGTATATGATATATACTTATTTCTGAATATATTTTTGCACAGTTTTTGCACGTATATGATATAAACATGATTTACTAAAGCACAT
>OVBE01006554.1:0-19709 GCA_900406425.1 Iberis pinnata | reverse complement strand
ATGAAGTGTTCTAAGTGACTAGAAAAAACTTTAAGATATTCTATATTTTCATGTTTCTTCAATTGGACAACACCCTAAATCTCATAGGTGTGCAAAACGATCAAGTTTTGAAGTTTTTGTGCATATATTTTTTCTTGTGATTTTAGGTTATATGAAGTGTTCTAAGTGACTTGAACAAACTTTTAGATGTTCTATATTTTTATGGTTCCTCAATTTGACAACTGCCTAAATCTCATAGGTGTGCNTTCTACATTTTAATGTTTCCTCAATTTGACAACAGCCTAAATCTCATTGGTGTGCAAAACGATCAAGTTTTGAAGTTTTTGTGCATATAGTTTTTCTTGTGATTTAGGGTTAAAGTTCTATTTTAGTGATAATCATGATCATATCAAGTTGCCTACGTAACCTTTTCGGGGATCAAGCCGTCTAGTATTCTTTTTTTTTCTGTGAGCTTGACTACTCATTTGGTGATGCTACATCGTCTGTTTTGGAAGCTGTCACTACAATTTGGTCAACAAATTTTTGGGCATTGGTTGCGCCGTTATTTCTGGAACGTTGAGCTCGGAAGTGTGGTCACCTTTTTCAGGTAGAGTCGTTTCTTGAATTAACAAATCTGGTTCGTGCTTTTCTGAAGTATTTCTAGGTTTTTCCAAAGCGTTTTCGGTTGAAGGCTGAGTTAGCTTGGCTCATTTGGGTCCAATCGCTAGCGTCGTTGTGACTGTCTTAGTTTGTGCTCGGCTAGGAAGCATAGTCTTACTTTTTTTTCTGACATCCCAAGATTACGGATATTCTGCGGGGCGTCAGGAATTTGATGCCTAAGTGGTAAGTCAATAGGACCGCTTTCATGGAGTTTATCCCAGGCGTTCTGACGATCACGTTAAAGAGGGAAGGATGCTCGACTACCGCGAATTATATGATTTTGGTGACTTCTTTTGCCACGACCAGAAGCTGAATGGATCAGAGAGTCATTGCTATTGTGATGGAGAAACCAGTTAGTGGTTTTGGCTTGGGTGTGACTTCGGACAGTTTGATTCCCATCCTGTTTAGCGTATCACTGAAGATCACATTAACGATGCTGCATGTATCTACAAGGACTCTTGCGACCTTGAGGTCTCTTATGACGAGATACATTACGAGCGGGTCACTCTGAGGGGTGTCTATTCCGACAGCTTTGCTTTCCTTGAAAGTAATTGATTATTCAGTGAATCAGGCCTATTGGCGCTCGATTCAGCTATGCGATGCTACACTTTTATTTCTTCTTCAAACTCATCTCGCTAGTTGGAGAGATCAATTTCTTGTCCAAATTCCCAATTTCTGCTGAAGAACCATCTGCCCTACAGAAGAAGGATACACCTTTTGTTCCACCATCTTACATTTCAAGGTTACCATTGCCATCAAGATTCAAGAAGGAGATTATGCAGAAGTACAAGGGAATTTTTGAGAAATACATGAAAGATACTAACATCAAGGTTTGACTATCATATGCTATCACTCTTATGCCTCCATATAAGAAGTTTCTAGAGGATGGAATCACCAAAAGGGGTAAATAAATCCAAGGAATGGTAGTGCTTAGTGAAGAATGCAGGGCCATAATAACAAAGATATCAATCCCAAAGAAGCTCTATGATGGAGTAGAAAAAATACCTACTAACTTTGTGGTATTAGAGAAGAATGAAGAACCAAGGGATCCTTTGATCTTGGGAAGACCATTCCTGGCTACAATAAGAGATGTGATAGATGGTCAAAAGGGAAAGATTCATATGAACATGGGCAAAGACTCAAAAATGACTTTCGATATCCAAATGGATATGAAGACCCCAACTGTTGAAGGGAAGAACTTCTTCATAAAAGAAATGGATAATCTTTCTGATGAGTTATTGGAAGACTTGAATGAGAAAGATCACTTCCAAACCACTTTGATGAAGAATTGAAAAAATGATATCTATACAATGAATCCTAGGGGTATGAAATGATCCTAGACTCACACAAGGAATTAGGGACCATGAAGAAGCTTTTTTGGATGGCCAATACTCATAAAAACAAGTGTTCCTAGCTGCTAAGGAATCTTAACTCGGCCAGGAACCGAGTCAGCAGCCCATTCCAGAAAAACAGATTCCAAGCTTGGCCTAAACCCACTTCAGCTATCCACCACATACTCAAATTTCTTAGAAGATTGGTCTGTGCTCAAGACACCATCTGTGGACTTGAAACCACTTACCAAGGGGCTAAGGTACACATTTCTTGGACCCAAACATCCTATCATAGTAAATGATGAACTTAGTGATGACAAATTGCAATTGCTATTGACGTAATTGAGGAAGTTTTGGAGAGCAATAGAGTATTCATTAGATGACATCAAGGGAATATTACCTAGTCTCTAAATTCATAGAATCAACCTTGAAAATGAATCTTACTCTAGTATTGAACTTCAAAGGAGATTAAATCCTAATTTGGAGGAACTGGCGAAAAATGAAAATTTTAAGTTGTTAGATGCTGGTGTTATTTACCATATCTCTAATAATAGTTCTATATCACCACGTTCATTGTGTCCCTAAGAAGGGTGTGATTATGATTGTGAAAGATGATAGATATGAGTCTGTTACTACTTGGACAATCACTAGATGTAGAATATGTAATGATTATAGAAAGTTGAATGCTGCATCTAGAAAGGATCATTTTCCATTGTCTTTTATTGATTATATGTTAGAAAGACTTGCAAACTACCTTTTTGTTCTAGATGGATATAGTGTATTCTTTCAAATACCTAGTCACCTTAATGATCACAAAAGACCACTTTTACTTGTCCATAGGGAAAATTTGCATATGGGGGAATGCCTTTTGGTCTTTGTAATGTACCTGCTACTTTACAGAGATGCATGGGTTCTGTTTTCTCAGATGTAATTGAGGAGATCATGGATGTGTATGGCTTTTTCTAATCCTCTTCTTTAGCTACCTTGTGTACGGTGCGTACCAGGTGTGAATAAACGAACATTTTATGGTTAGGGAAAGGATTATTTTGGGGCACAAGATTTCTGAAAAGGGAATAGAGGTGGACAAGGCCAAGATATATGTAATGATGCAATTGTAACCACAAAAGACAGTGAAAGATATCATAAGCTTTCTCGGACATGCTGGTTTCTATACAAGATTCATCAAGGACTTCTCCAAAATAGCTAGACCCTTGACAAGGCTGCTTTGCAAGGAGACTGAATTTATCTTTTTATGAATGCTTAAAGGCTTTCCATCTCATTAAGGAAGCCTTAGTCTCAGCCCCAATAATTCAAGCTCTAAATTGGTATTACCCTTTTGAGATTATGTGTGATGCATCAGATTATGTAGTTAGGGCTATTTTGGGACAGAGGATAGACAAGAAAGTACATGTGATCTACTATTCTATTAGAACAATTGCTGAAACTCAAGGGAAGTAAGAAACAATCGAGAAAGAAATATTAGTTGTGGCATATGCCTTGAAAAATTCAGAATCTACTTGGTTGGTTTAAAAGTTATTGTCTACAAAGATCATGCAGCACTAAGGCACATCTATGCAAAGAAGGATACCAAGCCAAAACTGTTGATATGGATCTTACTATTGCAAGAGTTTGATAGGGAGATAGTAGACAAAAAGGGAATAAAAATGGGGTAAAGGATTAGTTGTCTAGGATGAGAATAGATTATTTAGTTCCAATTGCTGATTCATTGCCTGAAGAGCAGCTCATGATGATCCATATTTGTGCATTTGTAGAAGAAGAGGTGGTAACAACAAAAGCAGCACATTGGTATGCATAATAGTTAATTTTAAAGTGTGTGGAGCAATACCAGACGACTTTGATGCTTACAAGAAGAAGAAGTTCCTAAGTGGGGCGAATCACTATTATTGGGATGGATTGTTTAAAAGGTTCATTGCTGAAGAAGAAGTAAAAGGAGTTCTGGAACATTGCCATGGTTCTACCTATGGAGGACACTTTGCAACATTCAAGACTGTTGAAAAGGTTTTGCAAGCTGGTATTTGGTGGCTAACCATGTTCAACGACACACATAACTTCATTTCTAAGTGTGATCCTTGTCAAAGAGTATGAAGTATTGGAAAGAAGAAAGAAATGCCTCAAAACCCGATTATGGAAGTTGACCTGTTCAATGTTTGGGGTATATATTTCATGGGACCTTTCAACCCACCACTATTTGTAAACATCTATATCCTAGTGGATGTTGTAATATCTCCAAATGGTTGTAGCAATTGCATACCCAACCAATGATGTAAAGGTGGTTCGGAAAACTCCTCAAAAGTTGGATCTATAACAGAGGTCAGATATCCGGATTGGCTCGCTAATCCCATCGTGGTTAAGAAGAAAAACGGAAAATGGCGGGTCTACATCGACTTCACTGACCTCAATAAGGCATGTCCAAAAGACAGTTCTGTTGCCACATATCGACCATCTAGTAGAAGTCACAGCAGGGCACAAACTCTTATTGTTCATGGACGCCTTCTCAGGATACAATCAAATCACGACGAATCCTAATGATCGTGAAAAGACCGTAGTCATCACCGACCGCAAAACTTACTGCTACAATGTAATTCCCACTGGCCTAAAAAACGCAAGCGCAACTTACCAATGACTTGATAACGTATGTTTTCCCAAGAGCTCAGAAAGACTATGGAGGAATATATTGATGAAATACTCGTAAAATCCATCAAAGAACAAAACCATGTCAGCGATCTACAAAGATGCTTCGAGAAACTAAACTGTCATAATATGAAACTGAACCTTGCAAAATGTTGTGGCATTAGGTGAGTTCCTCAGATATCTCATCATATACCCCAAAAATTAGCGCATTAATCGAAATGGCTACTCCGAAAAACAAGCGAGAAGAACAGAGACTGACCAGACGGATCACTGTGCTCAATCATTTCATTTCACAATCAACGGATAAATGCCTCCCGTATTATGATATTCTTAAAGGGAATAAAAAGTTTGAGTGGTCAGATCAATGCGCGAAAGCTTTTCAATATATTGACAACTAAGTGAACCTAAAATAATGATAAATGCATTCTAAAACATGTAAAATGCAGAGACATCAATCATATGCAGACACGGAGTCCTATATGAAATCATAACGGATAATGGTCCTCAGTTTATTTCAACGAGATTCGAGGCGTTTTGTGAAAAGTGGAGGATATTATTAACTAAATCCACTCCAAGATATCCGCAAGGCAACAGCCAAGCGGTAACTATCAACAAGACCATCGTAGGCGGGCTGAAGAAACGCTTGGACGCAAAGAAAGATCGATGAGCCGAAGAACTCGAGGGAGTCCTTTGGTCACACAGAAAAGCACTGAGAAGAGCAATGGGAGAAAATCTTTTCGCTCTCGTATACCGATCAGAATGCATAATCCCTGCAGAAGTCAAATTTCTAGGGATACACAAAAAGCTACTTTGAGAACAAGAAAAAATGAATAACCTAATGCTACTAGACAATCTCGACGCATGTCGACCTCATCAATGAGCGTCGAGATCATGCTTTCATACGAATCAAAAATTATCAACAAGCAGCTGCAAAGTACTGTAACTCAAATGTACGAAGTAGCACGTTCAAGAAAGGCGATCTAGTCCTACGCAAAGTCTTCCAAAACACTGCAGAACAAGATGCAGGAAAACTGGGAAAAACTGGGAAGGGCCGTACAAAATTACAAAGGTAGTCCGACCAAGCGCATATGAAATCACTACAACAAAAAAACGTCAAAATTTTAAGAACTTGAAATTCGATGCACCTCAAAAGGTACGATCACAAGCAATGACATCATAACAAATTGAACTATGAGACGGCTTGATCCATGAAACGGGTATGTAGGCATTTTTTTGCGAGAAAAGTGCAGCTGTCCCCCTTCTCAAAAAGAGGGGGGAGTGGGTACGTATACTCGTATACTCCCATATTTCAAAATATCAGCGTTCTCATACTCGATATCTCAGATATAAGAAAAACGAATTTTGAGTTAAAAATTTTCGTATCTTCTTACGATTCACAAACATATTCAATTTCACCTAAAAATACATAAGTAACAACAAAGATCATTGTATAGCCTAGAAATGGAAATCATACGAACACTCTTACTAACAAAACTCAAAAATTATCCTCGTTCACAAGGACAAACATGCCCTTTAACGAACCGCAGGAACATCTCTCGAACATTTTCTAAACGGAAAACCTTCAAACGGATAAGAAGTTTTGGTAAAAAGCGAGATGTCGCGGACTTTCGAAAATAGACTTCCAAACTCGTACAAAAATAGTCTACATATGCTCCAAAACAAACACTAGCAAACACTCGCTCCCATTTCGAACCCATCGATTAGCCCCGTTGGAAGAACTAGTCACCTTCCCTTTCGTAAGATTGGTTCTAATACATTCCACACACGGATAAAAGCGCTATAAAAACCAAAATTTTGGTCAGCACTTCTGAACGAGTCGAAAATTTTCTTTGGAGAGATGTGCGGTTCCCAATCGATGCGAGTCTATCACGGATTCCAATATCAAAACAAAATCAGGTCGAAATCATAAACGAGACGTAAGACGGGATAGTCACCGCATGCCCTAAAACCAAGAGTAAACCTAGGTCTTGCCTTAAACCCAGCACACTGGTCTGTAACATATCGAGACATAGTATCAAAAAATTATACGAGATCCCTAAATATGTATCTTCAGTTACATCCGCAAATTCACGAAACCCAAAAACTAGACTTTACGAAAAAACTCGCGTCCAAAAAAAATAAGTGGACGTAAAAAACATAGCGACCATCAAAGAATGAGATATGAACTGACTACTCGTATCAATAACTCCAACTGAATAACACTAACACAACATAAAAAAAAATATTCATTAATACATAGCTGCAAAGCGGCAAAAAACCAAAGCCAAATACGGTTGGCTCATGATTGAAAAACGGCCATAGTAGGCCGGAGCAAACAGATTTAAAAAACTTGAAACTTAAAATTTCCTAAGTAGGAGAGCAACATCATTCATCCTTCAATATCGTCCTCATCCACTACACCATCAGAATCTGCCGTCGCGACATCTATCCAAGTGTCACCCACCTCGCGAGGCTCGACATTCTCGCAATCACGCATCACTGGAGCACCAGCATAATGCGGAAGGCTAGAGCTGGTAACTCCCAGTTCGGCTCCGACCACTGAGACTTCGCGATTCGACGAAGCACATGCAGTCTGCACTTCACGTTGTAGATGACGTAACTCATTCGCCTTAGATTTCTTATATTTATTCTACCTCCATAGGGAGATTGCCGTCTTCATGAGATCCCTCTCGAGCCTGCTATGAGCTTCGAGTTGACACACCTCCGAGGCATGCGCACCCTTGATTACTCCCAGCTCCGCCTCCAACCGCAATGATTTTTCCTCCAACTTAGCAAGCCTTACCGTAAGATGTTCCATCTCTGATCCACAATCGCTAAATATGCCATCAATCAAAGATACAAGCTGCACAAAAGAAAAAAGGGATGCGAGAATAATAAACGAAAAAAAATAGAATGTGCATACAAACCTTGATGCGATGCCGTGACATCATACTCAAACATAAAGTTCCCGGCAGTGAAGGTCCAGTCTCGGCCCCTTTCACGCATTTCCTCTTCCCGACTGCCCCGGAAGTAGGACAAGGCCTCTTCCATCCCCCAGGGGAAGCAACAAGGGCGGATCTAGAAGCAAGTAGCCCTGAAAAATCTCTCGTTTGACGAGAGGAGTAGGAGGCATCGAATCGGCCCCATGCTCGGAATCTCCGATAGGGACATGCATCAAATCAGCCCCATGCTCGGAATCTTCGTCTCGACGTTGCGGCTTGACATCTCCTTGAAAGCAAGTAACCCCGCCACATGAACTAGAATCGCTTCACAAATTAGAGAACCAGGAGAAACTCCTGGGAGATTACTACCCACGGAGGCACTATCATCATTCTGATGAGAAGTCATCATAACAAAGCTCTCAAGATAGAAATTTGAAGGAAGTGGGAATGAATGGAAGTGAAGGTTGAGAATCCATTACTTCTAGAGAAAACTTTTCTGCAATAAATAATCATCAAAGAATTAAGACTAGATTGTGGAAACTTCTCAACTGTGGATTCCGATCAAAACATACATCACTCGCTCGCAACATTCAAACCCGAAACTTGCAAGCTGGAAGGCTAACTGTTTGGGTCAAAAACGGTACACTCAGAAACAACGTATGAGAAGAATGAAAAGATCTAAGTAATCCCGATCAATGGAAAAAAATATCTAAAGTCGCGACACTTCCGAAAGACCATAAGAGATATGTTTCAGAAGAATCGGACAACAATCGTAGAATCGTTAAGAGATTATCTCTGCTCTCCTTTGTCCTTACTCGAGAAGGTTTTTCCATTGGGTTTTCATACCACTAAGGTTTCATATCACTAAAATATATTTTTATAAATGCAAATTTTAAAAATTAGATGGTTTAACATTTTTATATCATATTATACAAAATGTATATTTATTCATTTAAATTTTGTTAGATTAAATAATATTATAAAATTTTACACAAATATGATATCAAGGGCGTGATTGGTAACGACTGTTACTGTTGGCTTTTACTATTAACTTTTGGGTGCGGATATTCTGAATATAACGACTGTGACTTTTTTTAAATGATAATAAAAGTCTGATTGGTAACTAAAATGGAAAAGCTATGACTGTTACTTTTAATAATAAAAAATATTTGCTAAAATAATATTATGTCATATTTATAATTATTTAATGACAAAACAAAAGGTTACACACTAATACTTTTTATGTATGCTCAAAATTATTAAATATTATTATTGATTTCAAAATTCAGAATTATATATAATTTATTCAAGGAAAAAATTCATAAAAGCTCTTGAACATAATTCTTTTTTGATGCAATGTTAAATTCATTTAGAATAAAAAAATGAGTTGTTTGTTTACAAATGAAATATAGAAAAGAAAAGAATACTAGATAGAGGTTGAAAAAACAAAAGCTGTTTAGGTGTGGAATGTGTACAAGGGTGCCTCGTTAAAATCCCATACTAGAAAACCCTGTGGGACAAATCTAGTATTGGGAAACAGAGATCTACCCGATGAACACCACCTATGAGCCAAGAAGACGTGGTGAAAGATAAAAGCCAAGATTGTGATAGATGAGGCACGGTAGCTATGGGTGAAGAGTCCAATCGAAGACCTAGACGTGTGTGGGACGGGTCCGAAGCTGCCTGCAAACTGATAATGCGGTTGCGGAGAGTCTGGATGATACTTGTACGGATGTGCATATATGGACGCTGAGGATTCCGGCGACTACTAATCCATTCCCGCCAGATATGGTAGATTTTGGCTTGGAAGCACATCTTGAGTAGAACACAGTCATCCACGGGCAACAAGAGATGCAATAGAGAGCTTAGTGTTGTGTTCCAATCTGGATTAAGCCAGTTATGAAACAGGCTTTCTGTCAGGTCCGACTAAATGGTGAAAGAGCATGGGCACGCGAAGAAGAGGTGATCATGGGTTTCGTCTGGATCCCCGAATAGAATGCACGGTTGCACTATTCTCCAAAAATACATTCGATGTCCGGTTTGTAACCTGTCCAAAATAGCAAGCCAAGAGATGAACGCAAACCGAGGTATAGATTGGGGAAACCAAATAGTAGAAAACCAAGGTTTCTTAGGGTATGAGGGACTCAGTTCTGTCCATGTATGCGAAGAAGAGAAAGTGGCTTTAAAATTGTCCTATCTGTGTTTCCAGAGTGCAATATTAGGACCGACATTTTCGTCTGGGAGGGGGAGAGTGAGAAGACGATCATGGAGTTACCAAAGAACATGTACATGTGGTCATCGAATGCGCCACTCATGTGTATTTGCTGCCGCCGCATCACAAGAGTGTCGTTGAATCGCCAGCTCTCTAATACCACGCGCACCTGCAATATCATACAAAGGCCCCAAAAAAGTACAATCCTCACACCAAAAAGAAGTACAAATACCGTTACCAATGTGGAACCGCAAATAAGGTGCCACCATTGAACGAGTCTGGAGTAGCTTTCGCCAAATCCAAGATCCATTTTCGGTGACAGCCATATCCCAGAATGTTGAACCACAAATAAGATAGTGATGGACCCACAAGACCCATAGTGACCATTTCCCTGAGATGAGATTCTAGATAATCGACAGTGAGAATACCGTCGAGGTGTCTTCAAAAGAACGGATCCCTAGCCCACCAGAAAATTTTGGTTTGCATACTTCTACCCATGAAACCTTGGACATGTTGTGGTTCATAGGAGATCCCGACCACAAGAAATTGCTGCACATAATGTTTATCTGTCGAAGATAGGATTTGGGTAACCGGAATGTCGATTGCCAGAAGTTGACGGTGCTAATAACAACTGACTTAATGAGCTGAAATCGACCTGCAAAAGTGAAATCGAAGTCTGAGGCGATCCAGAAGGGGTGCATAATCGGCGCTGGTGAATGTTTTTATAGTGAGAGGCAACCCGAGGTACCGAATGGATAAAGTATCATGCTTTGAACCTAGATGAGTGATCAGGGTCAAAGTTTCAGTTAATGGTCAAGGCAGAAGGAAAATGGAGGACTTGGCGATATTGAGATGTAGATCGCAAGCTTTCCCGAAACTATCTAAGACTTCCATGATACCCGTTAACGATTTCAGCGTCCCATCAGAGAAAACAAGAATATCATCCGCAAAAAATGGGTGAGTAAGGCCTAAGTGACTGTATTATGGATGGTATCCGAAGTGACCACAAGATGTCGTTGCATTAAGGAACTTGGACAACACGTTATTGACAATAACACATAGATAGGGTGAAAGAGCACAACCCTGACGGAGACCTCTGGCACTAGAGAAATAGCCAGTCCGAGAACCATTTACCGAGACCGTGAAGGTGGCTTTAGAGATTCACATAAATATCCATCTAATAAAAAGCGCGGGTAAATGCATGGCCTGTAAAACAAAAACATTGAAACCCCAGTCAACAGTATCAAAAGTCTTTGCAATATCTATTTTTGGTGTAAAGGGGGGGGGTGAAAGGGAAGGTTTGTGATAGTCCTTAAGGATCTCTGTAGCAAGCATAACGTTCTCGAATAGTAAACGTCCTTGGAAAAAAGCGCTCTACTTAGGCTCCATTGCATCAAGGAGGAGTGTTTTCAACCTATTAGCCAAAATCTTGGAGATGAACTTGTAGATGGTGTTGCAGTAAGAGATGGGACGGTAATCTATGATCGTCTGAGGGTCATCGCTTTTTGGGATTAGAGATAACAGTGTTGCATTAACTTCTCGCGGCATGTGGCCATAAAGGAAAAAGACTGGACAACAACTATCACATCCGCACCCACTATAGACCAAGCCGATTTAAAGAATTCAGGAGTCTAGCCGTCTGGGCCTGGCGCCTTGTTGTTTGGCATGGTGAAGAGTGCGAATTTAATCTCATTTGGTACATGTAAACACAAACTATCGGCAATGTGAGATTGACATTTATAAGATACAAGTGAATCAAGCAAGGGAGACTGAAAAGGAGTAAGTGGCGGTTGGGACTAAAGGAAGGTTTGAAAGTGAGTAGCGGCTATGTCCTTGATAGATGTGTGGTCAGTGACAAAACGCCCGAGGGAAGGCGCAGCTACTTGATAGTGTTCTTGGAAGCACGAGTTGTTGTGACCTGGTGGAAAAACCAGTATTCTAGTCACCCTCACGAAGCCATGTAATGCGGGAGCGTTGTTGGAAGAAGAGTTCCTCTGCTCGGGCAAGATGAGTCCATTCCCGAGATGCATTGTTAAACGCTTGAATGGAGATGGGAGTTGGATTATGAAGAGCATGATCTTGACATAGGCATAATTGAGCGTATGTTGTCCGTGTTCAGGATGGCATCTCTCCGTAAGGTGTACAGTTGAGTTGGCATAAGGGATACTTCAAGGTTTTGAGTTTTGTGTGGAGGAGACGGATGGCTATTCGAGAATGATGTAACGGCGGGGATGAGGACCAATGCGCAGCTACTACCTGCAAGAAGGAAGGATGAGTTGTTAGGTGTGTTTGAAATTTGAAAGACTTACGAGTCGAAGAAGTAGAGGTAGTTAGGTAGACGACGTCGTAAGCATGATCCAAGACGCCGTTGGGCTCAAAAACGGTGTTTGATTGGTGAAAGGTGACTGTCCACTTAACATTGATTAACGACCTGTCAAGTTTCTTCCATATAGGATCACCCTCATGGTTGTTTGACCATGTAAATATAGGACCAATGTAGTTGAGGTCAAAGAGATCGCAACGAGCAACAGAGTCTTGGAACTGCAGCATGCCCTGCTTTCTCAACCGAGGTAGTGGGTTTGAATGTTTAGAGTGAGCTAGAATCTCATTAAAGTGTCCAAGGATGAGCCACGGGTACGGTGTAGAGTCACAGCGGCATCAACATTCATATATGTCCCGCCATAGATCCATGCGATCAACCTGAAAGTTAGACGCATAAACACATGTAATCATAAGAACAACACCCGTTTATAGAGTAACAAGAATTGTAATGAGCTGTGATGAGGTAAGAATAGGTGTGACTTCAACACCAGCCTTCCAGCAAACCCAAATGTGGCCTAGGCGATGTGCATCATAGTTAGCGATTGCATTCCAGCCCGAGAGAGTAGCCTGCAAAATACGAGAAAAATTATCATATTGAACTATAGTTTCTAGAAGACAACCAAATTGGGGAGAAGTTGATAAAATCCATTGATGAACAATGTGATGTTTACAGGATTGATTAAAACCCCGAGTATTCCATGCAAATAACGACATATCATTAGTGTATCCGGTAGGAGACTTTTGATTTGTTTTTGGGACCAAATTATTTGGGCTGGTTGTGTGTCGTGTTAGTTGATTGTTGTTCCAATTTTGACTTGGTTTAGGTACTATAGCGCAAGCCACTGACTCTTTTGATTGAATAGCTTCAGATTCAGAAATTTTTCCTTCCTCGTTTTCCTCAACATTGGTTTCTACTGCTAGAATAGAGAAACGTGATGGTGAAATAGGAGCGTTGGCTTGTTTTATTGCCGGAATAGAAAATTTAGTTGGGGATTGGCTGCTACGGTTGGAGAGAACCACCTTGGACCAAGCTTCAATCGGGTCATGATGTTATTCTGAGGTTTTGGCTTGGGTATTGTTTTGATTGGAGAGGGAGTGATCAATCAATTCAAGAGCTGGCTCGTTTAAAGAGACAGATGATGGATCAGTTTTTTGTGTGGGCATAGATTGTGCTGCTTCTTGTGTTGTAGCATTGGTACGGTTTAAGGCACCTATTCCTTGTGTTATCGGACCTATATCAGAAGAAAATAGAGTATTAGGTTGGTCTAGGACAGAAATATAATCACAAATAGGAAACATAGTTGGAAGGGGATGTGTGGTTTGTGCAAGCTGGTCAATTGGTGGAGATGCGGCATTATGTTCTGGAGATGTCTCCATAGAAGCCGACGTAGTCTGGTTCAAAATCATATTGGATTCAGTAGTGATAGGTGTAGTAGTGTTAATGTTCTTCTTTTTGCAATCATTCGCCTTGTGACCCTAAGTCGAGCAAGTGGTACACTTCGGGGGAAGCCATGGGTAAGAGATTATTATTGCTTGTGATTGACCATCAAGTTGGATGGCATCAACAAGAGTGTTGTCAAGGTTCAATAAGATAAGCACACGAGCAACATCGAGTCTTAAACACTTCTCTGTTTTCGGATGAAGGTGTTGTGCTTTACCAATGATGTCTCCAAGGAATTTTAAGCCTACACGGGAGAAAAGAGAGTCATGCACGTTTTGAAAATTAACCCATAAGGGCATGGATGATAAGATCGGTTTAGCATGAGCTTGAGATGGTGTCCACTCTTGAACGACAAGAAGTATATCAGCGATATGCCAATATTTACGACGGCATATACGAGCTCTCAAATCAGAGGAGTCTATTCGGAACAAGACGTTGTCTTCATATAAGAATTGCACATCAATCCGGGTTTTTTTTCTTTCACACTTCCATATACGGTTCACCGTGGCATGGAGCTTACCAATGTGAGGGGCCTTACCTACAAAATAACCAACAAGATAGTCAAATCCATAGCGGTTTATCAACAAGAAGAGACGATGGGATGGTGGATATGGCGATGTTGCCGTGGATGGTAAACGAGGATTTAGAAAGAGTGGTCGTGTTGTTTGTAGCACTCGTCCATGTCGATTTCATTGCGCAAGGTGAACTAGCTGTTACTGTTGAGGTGTGTTGAGGATTAGAAAACCCAGCCTCAATTTCACGAACAGAGGAGTTAGTAGACGCAAGAGAAGATGAGACTAGTGCAGGAAAGCTAAGAGGCTCCTGCGTGATAGGGGCGGTTGTTGCAGAGTTGGTAACCGGAGAATCTCCCGGAGGCAGAGTAGCCCCACCGGTCATGCCACCGATTACGTGCAGAGAAAGCTAATTAATGAAAGAACAAAAACCCTTGATAATCTCCCTTTAATAAAATATTATATTTCAATATTGAACATAATTCAAATTGTTCACTATGGTTTTAGGATTTTCAAACGACAAACATGTCATTAATTATCTACAACGAGCAATTAAAATGGATAGAGAACTGACTATTTTAGACTGTAGATTTTAATTAGTTATGTTAGAAATTTTATTTATTCGAATACATTTTATTATCTTTATTATATGTTTTTAATAAGTGATATTATTTTATCTCATATTTAATATTTATTTTAGATTTTTAATTTTATTTATAATATTTTTATTTAATATAATTTAAGAATAAGATAAAGCTAATAATTTATAACCGGGGCTTTCAGCTCTAGTGGTAAAGGGCTCACAGCTGTGAGTTCCGCCACCTGGGTTCGAATCCCGGCCACCGTCAATTAACATGGGGTAAATTTCGGCGGCCCTCTTGGATATCCTTGGCGACTGCGGACGCTTTGAGCCTAGTCGGAGTCTTTTGGGGCTTCGGATACCAGGGTCATCAAAAAATAAAAGTTAATAATTTATAAATTGATGTTAAAAGAATGAAAATAAAATGAGGGTTATTTATGAACTATTTTTGTTTTAATGAACTATATATAAATTTAGAATAAATTTTACACAATTTGGTGAAAAGAAGAAAAAATATTAATTATTTAAAGTTAAAAATGTTAAAAGCTAGCCATTGATGGCTTTTATAAAGAAAGAAGGTCTAATTTGCGAAATAACCTTTTTCTAGAAACTAGTTAAATGTACATTTTTTGTATAATTCAATTGTTGGTACCAATATGCCACAAGTATCTCTTTCTTCTCTCTTGTGTGTAGTCCACGCGTAGATAACTGATGTCTTTCTCTATGTTCCTTTTGTCTTTTTACTTTCACCCCTTGCATTCTTTTTTAAATGTTAAGCTTTTTGATTCAAATAATGAAATCATACAACCTTACATAAAAAACACATTTTTATGAATCTAAGAAGACTAAAATTATTCAAAACGAATTTATATTTTTTAAGTAGTGAATAGTGAATTTGGTTAATGACATAAAAACTCAGGAATTCGGACTAGTGAAAACGATAGTCGGACAACTGAAAATAATAGTCGGACTACCTATGTGTACAAGCCCCAAAACCCCAAAATATAAAACCAGAACCCTAAAATAGAAACCCAAAATACCAAAATAGAAACCCAAAACCCCTATAATATAAACCCTAAACCCCGAAATATAAATCTAAAACCCCAAAATATAAACCGAAAACCCCAAAATTTAAACCCAAAAAATATAAAACTCCAAAATATAATCCCTAAACTCCAAATTATAAACCCTAAACTCCAATATAACCATAACCCCAAAATATAAACCCTAAACACCAAAATATAAAGCCTATACCCCAAACCTAAACCTAAATATATAAATCCTAAAATCCAAAGTATAAACCCTAAACACTAAACCTAATCCCCAAAATTAAGTAAGATTATAGAAAAAAACATATTAGCAACACTAAAATAAATGCTTGATTCTCGTCAATTGATAAAGAAAAGAAAAAAATTGGACATTTAGATTATTATTTGTTGTTAGTCTGGTTGAGAGAGAGAGTGTGTGAAAAAGAGAGAGAGAGAGCGTGAGAAAGAGTGTGAAAAAGAGAGAGAGAGCTTGAGAAAGAGATATAGAAGGTAAAATGGAATAGTGAACCTATTTAGTAGTGGTCACCACTTAATATTAAAGTATATAATGTATATTCATTCATATTTCCCAAGAAAGAAGGAAATTGATTATATAGCTTTTATAGCTTTTACACCAAAAAAGTTTAAAAAGCTTTATTGGTAAAAATATAGCTTTAAAAGCTTGTAAAAGTTCTTCAAGCAAAAAAAACTACTTACTATTCATCCCCTAAATAAGATTTTTTGTCACCAAATAGAACAACTAAAGCAAAACTAGAGAAGAATAGAAGCGTCTCTCCTCATCCACATTGGCAAGGTCGAGCCAACATACGTGAAGCAGCGATTCCTCTTCCTGGCAGCCCGGCCAAGACCCCTAAATAAGTTTTATTGTGTGCCCCATATAAAATTTTATTCTAGATCCGCCACTTGATCAAAAAACATTTGGGTTTGTTGATACTTGGTTCCAATATTTTTGAATTCGCGATTACACCCAGTTCAACATAAGACCAAAATCCTTCAAATATGAAGGGTAAGAATATTTAGTAAATGACAAGATTCCACTTGACTTACAGAAAAAATTGAAGTGGTTTATAGATGTGGATCTGCCGAATGAGTAGATTGATTGCAACAAATGAACCATTGGACAAGTAACACCCAAAAGTGAGAATAAAATGCTAGAAACATTTAAACAGCTAGCGCACATGATTTCAGCGATGTTGAACGAACATGTTCCACATCATATATGACAACCTACGTGGAAAAGGTTTACGTTCCAAAGGAGGAAAGGAAAATACATTCCACAAGAGGTTCAAGTTGGTTGATTGTCTTGCGCTTGGTATAGTTTTTGATGGGGTAAACGATGAAAATATATAAGGTATTTAGATGAAGATGGAAGCATACCTCTTTGAGGACGGATGATATACACAGATCTTGGCTGGTGGAAGATTTAATACGTGAAGCTAAGTCAGCCATAAGTAGCTATATAACTCAGCCATACCCCAAACATTAATCAAATGTTAATAAAGATCCTCCTTATAACTCACTCGTTAAGTAGATATATAACTCAGCTAGACCTCAAACATTTATCAAGTGTTAACTCAACCAAACCTCAAACATTGAATAATATAAAATGTGTTACGACTAATGTTGATTTATATCATGAGTGGGTTATATATTATGATGTGTCTGAGTTAGTTTATATAGAGAATGAGTTATAATTTAAACAAATATGAAACCGAGTTACCATTTGAAACAATTTGGAATAAAGTTACATACCATGTCAAGGGTATTCAAGACGAAAATCCACAATCTTTTTAGGAAAATCGTGAATGAAAGCGAGTGTTTGATTTATATCGTGGATGGTTTATATATTATGATGTGTCTGATTTATTTTCTATAGCGGCTAAGTTACAATTTAAAAAATTATGAAACAAAGTTACCATTTGAAACAAATTTGAAATATAGTTACTTATCCAAGACCCAAATCCACAATCTTTTTAGGCAACTCATGATGAAAGCAATTGTTTCCATCTTACAGAAACATGCATCGCAGAGTGGCTCCGGTTTGTGCCACTCGTCCCATGGGTCTCCCCATCCTGACAATAGACATTGTGTATTTGAGTGACCCTTTGAAGAAAGAATGGAGGCAATTTGTTGCGCCATGAAAATACAGAAGATGCTCGGATCTTCTGCTCTGCAGACTGTGAGAACTCCCTAGATATACTGACCAAATCACCGTTGAAGACCACGCTGGGGGACATAATCCTTGTGAGATGACTGTAGGTGTAGAGAGCCAAATCATCCCTTCTCAGCGGCGAATATAATCTTTAAGAGTCCTCCTTCCATGTCGTCTGTTCGAAAAAAATCCCTAGCCTTGACAATGAAGATAGCAGAAGGGTTTCATAGTGGAGACAAAAATGATTGAAAGTCACACCACTAGAATAATACCAATCTCCTTGCATTTTGAAAATATCGACACTTATGTTGAATGTCACTCTTTGCACCACATCGCGCATGGCCACACAAATGCTCTGGCATATGAAAAGATCTTTGTATGGGAAACTTGCGACCTTGAGGAGAATGGTTTGAAGAAATTCCGACCTGAAATCGAGAATATGTGGATTTAGCCTCATTTTTTCATTATCACTAAGAAGGATGAATGGACAAATGAAGAGAACATGTATATATTAAAATCGAAATATTACGAATGAGAATACACGAAGATGAAGAGACACAAAGATGAAGAGACACAAATATGAAGAATCAGAAGTCTTTGTCTTGTAACTCAGCCATACTTATCAAAAGTTTATATAACTCAACTATATCGTTAAGCTAAGCCAACCGTTAAGTAGCCATATACCTCATCCATATTTCAAAAGTTAAGTAGCCATATAACACAGCCAGACTTCAAACATTGATCAAATGAATAATATAAAGTTTGTTAATAAAGATCCTATTTTAAATCCTAAGTGAATATTAATCAAATGTGTTAATAAATATCTTATTTTCAATCCAAAGTCACCATTAATCAAATGTGTTAATCCATTGTGTTGAATTTCAAGTTGAGAATTGATAATTCTATAATTTGTGTTTTTAGTTCCTCTTTATTGGATTTTTTATCCACTTATTGAATGAGAATTGATAATGCTATTGAGATTTATGTTGTCTTACAATTACTTTGTACCTTCCATGTAGATTTAGGAATGATAGTCTAACTCATATAAAGTAAATCATATATAATGTACTATGAATAACTCATTAAGAGTATAATTCACTTTTTTATATGGGAAAATTATTGGAATAGTATGGGGTTTAGGGTTTAGTTAACTTCCCTTTTTATATTTCTTAAAAAACCCTAAACCACAAACCATTAACTCTAAACACGTTGCAAAAAACAAAAACTTAATGTTAATAATATAAAATGTGTTAATAAAGATCCTCTTTACAATTACTTAAAGCCTTACATGTAAATATAAGCTGAGAGTCTAACTTATATAAAGTAAATCTTATACAATGTACTTTAAATAACTCATTAAGAGTCTTACTCACTTTTTATATTTCTTAGTAAACCTTAAACCACAAACCATTAACTCTAAACAATGAACCCTAAACACTAAACATGCCATAATAAAATATAAAAATGCTAACATATTAACCCCTAACCCTATAACCTAAATAATAAAATATTAAATAATTTAATAATCTAGATTTCATGTATAACTAACACTAAACCCTAAATATTAAAATAATCTTAACTTACCTGTGAAGAAGAATAAATCAGTCGTCTAGTGTAGCTTAATCGTGACATTTCCGTTTGTTTGGGTGGGAAATTTACTTTTTGACACTTTTTATTTTAACTCGCGACGTTTCGTCTTCTTATTTCTCTCTATATGTAGTTATATGATCCCGGTTCTATTCCCCTTGGATGTTTATCTTTGAATGAAGCTCTTTTGGACATAATGACAACTATAAGTGAAGAACAGTTTCTGAAACTTGTGGAACTTGATGGTAATGGAATATGGATGAAATAGAGATGAGAATGATGATAAAACA
>OVBE01006553.1:0-19709 GCA_900406425.1 Iberis pinnata | reverse complement strand
TCCCTTCTGTTTCATTGTGCTTAATGCTGGTTTCTTTCACGCCAATCGAAATATGATTGGATTGCAATTCAGATTGTTAGTGCACATCTGATTGGATTGATACCTCATCTATACTACAATGATGGAGAATTGATACTTCAGGACCTCAAAAATCCTACTATCAACCACCTATATATATATATATATACATTTGAATTACATTCGGTTTTTCAAAGGTTTTGTTCAGTATGGATATCCAAACTAAACAATACTAAAACCATTCGGGGGTTATATGAAAACACAGTTTAGTTTTGGTTCCACCTCGATTCGAGTTAAATGCCGAAGATGGTCCGGTATTCAACAACTTGACTCATCTAATTAGGGGGTTTTTAATAATAAAATATTATAAAAGTTGGAGAGAGGTTTAACAAATGGTTCTTAATCAAGAAGTTTAAGAAATGGTTCATAAGAGATTTTTAACATTATGATTGGTTTAAATATACTTTGCATTATAAAAATAATTAAAAAACAAAATTAAAATATAAATAGTATTATTTTTATTGTGTAGAAACTCTTGTTAGAAATCTAACCAATGGAGATAGTCTTATCCAATTTATCTACAAAAGAAGCTGCTTTGACTTCAATATATTCTCTCAAAAAGATGGAGATATCTTTTTGCTCTTGTACCAATTCTTGATTTTGATGACTTATCATTTCAACAACCACAAAATCTGATGCAAGACAAGACTAGTTTTAACAGATAGAGTATTGGAATTGCGAGGTAAAGATCATATTAACAAATTCTCTTTAAAATGTGGAAATGATTTTGAAGATGAAGATATATTCCCTTGGATCTTAAATGTATTGAGACATGGTGTAGTAGATCTTTCTCTACAAGTCTCTTATACATTAGTTTATTAGTTGCCTTCGAAGGTCTTTTCAAGTAAGACATTGGTTAGATTGAAAATAGGCCATGGAGATGGTCCGAAAATTAGCTTGAGAAATATTTTTCTTCCAAAGGTTAAAGACTTTAGAACTTGGTTCAGTTCTTTTTGAAGAAGGTCAGGATAGTTTTGCGAAGCTTCTTAGTGGTTGTCATATGCTTGAAGAATTGAGTTTGCTTGATTTTTGGGGGATCATTGGGATTCTTGCTTTGTGTCTTCAAAGATCCTCAAGAGATTGACACTATGTTGTCGATATGCTGATAGAACTCTGAAGAATGTATTATTTGATTGTCCTAATGTTGTCTACTTTGAATATTCTGATAATGTTGCTTACAAGTATTCAGCAGTGACGTTTGATTCACTAGTTGAGGCTAGAATCTGTATTCATATGACGAATGATCACATAAAAGATTCGAGATATGGTAAAGCAAAAACGATTCTTATGGAAATATGCAATGTGAAGATCCTTTACTTATCTCATTACACTCTTGAGATATGTGAATCTAACATTAGTTGATTACTTAGTGATTGTAAATAAGTGATTTTGGTTGTGTTTCAGACACTTAACTTTTGATGTGAAGAAATACCGGTCTTCAACAACTTGACTCGTCTAACTATCGAATCATCTCTTCCAGAAATAGGATGAGATTCATTGCCAAATCTACTCAAGAATTTTCCAAATCTTGAAACTCTTGTCTTCCATGTAGTACACAAATCTTGAAACTCTTGTCATCTTATTTTTCGTATATAAACTTTGAGATTGTTTGTTTTATGGTTTAGGGACTTTGTCACAAAACTACAGATAAATGTGGAGATGTGTTTGTGCCAAGGTATAGAGAAAAATCCTTCTTTTCTATCACAATGTCCGGTGAAGTTTCTAAAAGTAATGAAATTTGGAGAAGATGATGATGAAGACATGGAGATGGAGATAAAGAAAATTAAGCATTTCTTAAAGAAAATGCTAAATCTAGAACAAGTTATGATATATTACAATACAATCAATTAGAGATGATGTCGTTGAAGTATCAAACCAACTTCAGATGCTTCCTGAACTATCTTCACTCAAATGTAAGGTCCAGATAATCTCTGATGATGACTTTAGCTCATCATTTACTTTGCCCATTTATTTACCGACGAAATTCGGAATGGTCCTTTAGAACCTTTTTGGTTGTTTGTTTTTGTTATTGTTCTGTTTTTGATATTGTCATCTCTATGTGGATTCAGAGATCAAATCTATCTATGTTATGTAATATGTCTCTAAAGTAACTAGATCATTCAAATGTTCCAAACACAAGCTCATAAGTTAAGTTGTAGTTTAATCAACAATTACAACATCTTTCTCTAATTTAAAGCTTATTAACTTTGAATAAACACTTAGATTTTATTGTTCTTCTAGGAATAGCTTTCAACTTCTTTGTCACTGTCTCTCTTTCTGCAGATTTTGAGGTGAATCTAAAGGAGATTGTCGCGGTTTTTAAAAATTTAGAGTTCATTAGAATGTACTCTACCAATTTTTGTTTTCTTTTCTTATTCCTTCATAACCTATCAACTCAAACTTCTCTGGACTTGATAATAAACATTCCGGAACATAGCTCAATTCTCTCCATGAAAGAGAAGCAATCGCCGGATTATTGGTGTATCTCTAAGAAGCAAACAATTGATATTAATACACATTAAACAAGAGATTTTAAGCTTAGGTTATGTTATAATATGACATAAATAGTATTAAAGGGTCTCCCATGAAAGAAATTTTTTTAGGTTTTTTTTTCACATGATCAAATTTTGATGCTTATATGAGGAGCTTTAGTTTATTGTAAAATTTAACACTTTGATCAATAAAAAACCCTAAAAAGCAGGGTATTTGTCTCAATTTTTTTTCTCTTTCTTTCTCTAAACCTAAATCGCAAGGATATTCACAACAGGTTATATAGTAAAAATGATAATACATAATCAACAACATGAGTCTTTAGTTTTGGAGTGTTTTGAAGGAAAAACACAAGTGAATCCATCCAGTATGAGTCTTGTGGAATTATTCTACACTTTGTAAGCAGAGAGAATTTGATCTTGATCCAACACACAATCTACACATGGTTAAAAAAATCAAATTAACTAGATGCAACAATGTATAAGTATTCTTTAAATTGAAATATGACTCGTGTAGGTAGATCATATACAGGTCTGGCCCCCATATTTTATAAGCCTGATTCTATATTTTATAATCCCTTAATTTTAAAAATTCTCTTTCTATATATATATATATATATGTTTAAAAAATAATGGCACAAGAAATAAATAGATGAAATATTTGTCTCGTTTTTTTAAATTTTGTTTCAGCCTATGGTGTGTTTATGCAATAATGGTATGCTTATGCAAATCTTATGAGGAGATTCCTCTTAGTTTCTTATCATCAAGTCCGATAAAAGTTCTAAGAGCATGTTTATTGGTAGGACAATTATCCAAGTCCTTAGACTATAATATTAATATTTGTGGTGTAGGACAATGTTAAGGACTTTGTTTAAAAGATATGATTATTAGTGGGACCTTTTAGTTGTTTCTTAGGTTAATTTTTTTTAAAGAAGAACTTAATTACAAAACCAATGATAATTACAAAATACTAGACTAGAATAAGCATAAGTACATCATATATATCAAACATTCAAAACCAATGATAAATCTTCAAGTTCCAAAACCAAAAATTTCAGTGTAAGGAGTTCCGGAATCAGCAAGGTATTGTTCAGCTTTTCTCTTCCATACGTGAACTCACATAGAGTAGTCACATTTTAGCTAAAGGAGAGACCAATATTAAGAAATGAAAATCATCTTAGAGAGAAATTTTAACAAACCAGTATGTTTCCATTTCCCAATTTGTTCAAAGGATGATCTGGATTTGTTCCACCCATGAATCCAACCAAGACAATATGCTTAACACCAGCAACCTTAGCTGTAAATAGAAGCTCACACACTTTAACAAACACATGCAAGAAACCACACAATTAACAAGAGAACCTTGAAAGTAAAGCAAACTTACCAACATCTATTTGATTCTTTTGGCCAATCCAATCAACCTAGACCAAACACACGATCTTTGTTATACTACAATGAACACCAACACAAGCTGAAATTCGAGGAATTTTAAATGTCCTTGGTAATTTACTTGTTCAGGAGATTGTCCATCATCAAATATGAACTCAGGCCTTCCACCTTTTGTAGGATCAAAACCAGGTTTCATTTTGGGAACATCACTTGTGAGAATTACAAGTGCATCAATCCCTTGAATTGCAGGTTTAATGTTATCAATATCCCTTATATCACCAATGTAAACATCATCTTCTCCTCCAATTTTCTCTTTTCCTTCCTGAGTTCTTACTAATCCTTTTGCTACAAACTTATATGAACTCTCCTTGAACTTCTTGTAAACAATTTGACCTATAAAATTATAATCATCAAATTCTTGTAAACAATCTGACCTATAAAATTATAATCATCACATGAAGAACATAAACAAGTTAAATCGTCTTCTCAAACTTCATGAAAACAAAATTCGATCGGAAATAACAGTCAAATTTTCACACTGGATCGATTATTGTAGATCATTACATGCATAATCACAATTAAACAAAAGATTAAGTAACAATTCATATATAGATCTCTATTAACCACAATGAAAAGAAACTATACTAATCGATTAAGAAAATAGGAGAATACACACATATCTAGAAAAATGACGAACACGATCGAGCAATAGATAATTAAACAAACGATCGAGTAAAATAAGTGAGAGATGATGAAGGATTCATCAAATATCAGAGACTTGCCGGAGAAAAATCTCATTCAAATCGGGTCGGAAATGTTGTCGTCGTCGGTTTTTAGCTTCAAGTCGGAGAAAATTTTTGACAAGTGACAAAGAGGGACAAAGGGTTGGTCGACCTTAATTAAGCAACGTCCTCTTGAAAATGGCCTATTATTGATTTAATTTTGGGCCATAAATACCCAAGGACCCTTGATTAGGACCCCAATAAACATGCCCTAAAGATATTGAAGTTTGGTGAAAATTGTGATTACCATTATTGTGAAATGGAGGAGAAGAGAGAAAAAGTCAAGTATTTCTTGGAAACAATGCCAAATCTTGAAGAGGTGATATTGTACTACAATACAACTATTGATGAAGAAAAGATTAGAGTTTCCAAGCAACTTGAGATGCCAGCTAAGTGTATTGTTCACATAATCTCTGTTAATATTAGCTTGTTATCTATTTTGTCAACAAATGGGATCATCTCCTTTAAGAATACCTTTCCAGTTTAAAGATTAGTCTCTTTTGTTTGTGAGAAAATATATATATCTTTAAAGAGTACCTTTCAACTTGTAGTTGATGAAATGATCTCTCTCCTTTTTAGGTTATATTTTCTCTAAAGGCATGTGTTTCTTTAAAAGCTTTCTTCTTTTGACTTACAATGATAACTTTATGTTTGTTAGCTATGGGAAAATAAATATAAAACATAAGACCTACTTTGTCGTAGAAGTTACTTAGCGGGTGTAATTAGTTATAAGATTTTAATGGAATTTGAAATCCAAATAAAATCATGTATTATTGGGTTAATGATTTTTAAATTCTTTTTGAAATTATGTGTTATTCGTTTAATGATTTGTAAATATTAGTTGAAATCCAATATTATTCGTTTAATGATTTATTATTGGATTTAAAATTCCAAATTTGTAATTTAATGTATTTGGAAGAATTTCAAGATTAGAAAATTCAAAGGACCAAATCCAAACATAAATCATGGTATTTCAAAATCTATAGATTTCTAAATTCTAATGGATTTAAGGAAGGAATGTTAGTTGTTTATACATCTTGTATATAAAAATGATTGGCTCACACATGAAGATGGAAAATGAGTTATGGGAAAATAAAATATTGTATAATTAGAGAATATTACATATATTATGGGAAACAAGTAAAAAAAGAAAAATTCTAAACTTATAAGTTTAGACAAAAATAAAAAAAATTGAGCTATTTAATTCTCATACTTTTGAGATAAACCCACTAAGGGTGTTCTGGTTTAAGTATTTTAGTGGATTTATATATTTACAAAAATTGAAAAATTGTGGATTCTAAAATCACAAAATTTTGAAATAATACAATTTATTTTCGGAGTTAGTTCTTTGTATTTTAATATTTAAATCCATTTAAATACAAAATGAATATTAAAATGCAATAATAAATCACAAAAAATGACATTAAAATTGAATGAATATGTACAAATCATTCAATAACACATTTTAACATGAATTTCTATATAATTAATCCAACAACACACAATTTCACATAAATTTCTAAATCTAATTAAAGTTTTGTTGAATCTAGGATCGTCGATCCGAAGATTTAGGTTCGTGTTTGATAAAGAGAATTACAACTGAGACAGTGAGAGGCGCGTCGACAAGTCCGACGCGCTTAAATGGTTTACGAAAGAACTTAGGTCGTCGAAATGTTTTTAGAAAAGCTCAGGTCGTCGATATTGGGTCTGACTTCTCTCTAAAGCTTTCTCTCTCTATTTTCCAACCCCTTTTCACTTCGGGTTCATCCTTATTTATACTTGCTTCGTCATCATTGCGGGGCAGTTAACTAGGCGTCATGTTCATCCGGCGAGTCAGCTCGTAGGTCATTGTTCGCCGAGCTAGAGGGAGTTTAGGTGTACTGTTTTTGAGGCAGTTCGCGCGCCCCGTCGACTCAGCGAGATGGGCCGCGCGTCGATGGGCTTCGGTCATGGGCTTGTTCCTATTGGGCCTGGGGCGTCGGGCCCTTATCCTACAATAAGCCCCCCAGTTCGACGAGACCCATGTATGTGCGGGTCGTCGGACACAGTGTGTCTTTTTGGCCCAATCGGACCAAGTCAAGCTTTCGTCTGCTTCCTCGTTATCCAGACGCTACCCGGAATGATGAGTTGGCGTCTCTAACGGTTGGCGCTAATATCGAGGGTTTTTGGCTTCGTGAAGAAGCTATTGTTTCCCGGTCACTTGCTTGTTACCGGTTCGTCTGCCGGTTGTTAATTTTTGTTGTCTCTTCTTCTCCCGGTAAAACTTACCTGGGACGCCTCGACTTCCGGTCATTTCCCTATATATATCCCTTGGTTTGTTCATTATTTTCACTTCGCATTCTTGACCAAGGTATTTTCTTTGCTCTCCCTTCTCTCTACATTCTCTCTCTAGCTTTTGGTTTTTTTTCTTATATCGACGCAATGGGCTGCGATCTGATGAACCTCGAGATGGGTAGTGGTACTAGTGCATCTGAAGACACGTCGTCGAGCCTTAGAATCGAGTCATCTGCAGGTGACTCACCTCGTCGATCCGACCCCACGACCAGTACGTCGTCCGGCGATATAAGGACCAAAAAGTTTAAAGGGGAACCGTTAGAGCGGCATGATCAGACCGCGAACCAGAGGTCATGTCCTTCCGACCCCATTGATATAATCCCGTTGTTGCCAAGGCAAGGGATCCGAACTGATACTGCGCAAGACAATCCGATCGATACTATCCCCCTCAATGTGAGAACAAGGGAACTTGCGAAAAGACGTGTTGATGTTTGCGGGAGGTTCTTCGTAGACGCAACGCGGATCTCTCCTAGCACGAGGGTGGTCAACAAGGTTCGTTATCATACGGGGCTGTTCTAAGTGTCATGGAAGAACCAGTACAAGGTCTTTGGTGGAGTGCCAAGGAAGATATGGGATTGGCAGCGTCGATGGTTCTTTGTGAAGGTCAACAATGCGTCTGTTCCGCCAAGCGCCTACAACTCTTCCATGAGATGGAATATGTGTATTGGTAGAGATTCGCGTCGATTTTGTGTTTTCTTTGGTTCGCACTAACCAGTTCGTTGTTTATTGCATATCGTCCTCTGCCTATCAAGAAGTTTTTCCCCGGATTTTTCGACAACATCAGGAAGATACAAGCTTTGGGAGTGACGCAGTGGAAAAATATAACTCCCACCAAGATTAACGAACGTCGACCAATTTTTACTAGAGGTACGTCTTTTTATCGCGTCGATTACTACTCTTTTTTGCGTATCGTTACTAATACGTATTTTTCAGTTGATTAGGATTGTTGTCCTATACTTTGTCCGACGGTCATGGCATCATCATTTGTTGAAGAGTTGAGAGCTCCGGCTCTAAAGAAATAATCTGAAGCTGCTGCGAAGCTGTTGGGATCGGTGAAGGTCGCTGAAGTGATCGAGGGTGGCGATGGCGTGGCGACTGAGGCTGCCGCTGCTGAAGAGAAATATGCTGAGGTGGCCGTTGCGGCTAACTTTCTAAGAAGGACTAGTGCTGAAGAGGTGAAAGCGCAGAAGAGGGCTTTCAATGCGAAGCTGATCATCAGCGAGCCTATCAACGCTCCTCCTATGACTGAAATACCCACCAACGTTTATCCGGCCATCAATGCTGAAGCGGTCGTCGACAAGCCTGAGGTAGAGGATCGTTCGATTGTCCAGGTCGAGACGCAAGAGAGTGGGGGATCGGAGGATGAGAAGAAGATCGGTTCTTATGATGGGGAGCAGGAGGAGGACATGGATGCGGAGGAGGGCGCGACCCATAAGGGCAGGTCGCATTACTTAGAGAATGCCGAGAAGTTGCCCCTTGATTTCCATTACGACGATGTTCTTCGGATGCACGAGGATCATGTGGCTTACAGAGAATTAGTGAGCCAGTTGATCCCTTTGGGGTCCTTCGATCAGTCGGACACGCGAGACAGATCAAATGAGATGTTCGATGACTTCTCCGCGTCATACGTCAGGGTAAGGTTTCTTGCGTATGTCTGACTTATGCCAAGTTGTTCTGACATTCGAATGTTCTTGTAGACTGGAATGATGGTGAACCACATATTCAGGTGGTTTAAGATAAAAGTGCGATTGGCTCGTGAGGCTTCGATTGCTCTGCGTAATCAAGTGGACAAATACTCCGAGCTAATTCGGAGTGAAAAGGAGACGTCCAAAAATTTGGTCGCGGTTGGTGAAAGACTTGATGTGCAAGTGAAGGATGCATACGCGCTGGCTGAGAGTGCGACTGCGACAATGAAAGCTGCCAAGGCTGAGTGCAAAGCCACAAAGACTGACAGGGATGAGCTTGTTGCGCGTAATAAAGAGCTCGAATGCGAGTTGAAGAGGCTTAAGGCGAGTCCCTCGTCGAGTAGCTTAAGGCGAAGGAAGAAGCTAAGAATTTGATCGAAATCGTCGATCTTTCTGCTAAGGACTTAGCGGGTCCGTCGAGGAATCCAGAGGAGGATCATAACTCATCGGTTCAACCTGTTGGGGTGAACGACGGTGGGGCAAATAATGAGGCTAACAATGCTGGTGGGGCAAATGACAATGTCGCTTAGTGCGACTTTTTAGGATTGTTCTTTTCTTATCTCTTTTTCCGGTTTTTTTTGTTAGCTTTTCTCATTTTGGCCGCTGTCGCAGCTTGTAAAAAGTCCTTTAGCATTAATGAAAATTTCTTGTTTTAGGCTCTTTGCGATTTCTTTTGTACTTATATTTTATTGCGGTCAGTTGTGTTTGATTCGTGTAGGTGAGGGACTACGTTAGCCTCGCCTTCTCCTATTTATTCCAGGTCATCGACGATCTTGCGAGTCTGGGCTCAACTTATGAGGTGATCGTCGCGCGCTAGAAAATGCGAGTCTATTGCTTGGCTTTTCGGGTGCAAGTATCATTGCTTAATTTTTCCTTATTTCCATAGCGAGCGTTTAGCTAGAACATCACTATGAGCCAGAGGCTCGGCTGTATTTGATTTTACGAGGGTTGCCTCGGTGAGGCTGATCTTGGATTTTGTTTGATTTTTACGAGGATTGTTTCGGTGAGACTGATCTTAGCTTTTGTTTGTTTTTACGAGGGTTGCCTCGGCGAGACTGATCTTGGCTTTTGTTTGTTTTTATGAGGGTTGCCTCGTCGAGACTGAGCTTGGCTTTTTCTTTTTGTGAAAAGTCTGATATGAACTGAAATTGTTATTGGATAATGGAGGGTAATGAAAGCGTCTATCCCCCCCCCTTAAGATCGACGATAAGGAAAAAAGGGAAAAAACAAATTTGTGTCATAGATGGACCCTTATTTCGGGCTGCCTACGTACCCATTATAGAGGGATCAATTCATTCGTAGTTCATGGTGCGTCCATACCTGAGTTAGTAGTGGTAGAGGTTGAGGTGGCGCGCATTCTAGGAGCGTGGTTGCATTGTTCCATCTAGGTCGGCTAGCTGGTAGACGCCTAGTTTGACAATTTTGGTGACTTGGTAGGGACCTTCCCATTTCACGCCGAGCTTTCCTGCTCTGTACTCCTTTGTGTTGTCGAAGATGTGGCATAGGACTTAGTCGCCTTCACCGAACCGTTGCCCATTCACGTTCTTGTTGTAGTATCGTGACGCGGCTTGCTAGTAATTTTGGATACATAGGAGAGCTCTGTCGCGGGATTCTTCTGCTTCATCAAGAAGATCATGTAGCATCGCATTGTTAACATTGCTGTTCTCGGGGAGTTTTATTATTCTAAGGCTGTAAACGTTAACTTTGGAGGGCACCATCGCTTCGATGTCGTGAGCCAGGGAGAAGGGATTTTGGTTCGTTGCTCTTCTCGATGTTGTTCGGTGCGACCACATGACTCCGTCTAGCTCGTCGGCCCATAGGCCCTTCTTCTTCTCCAATCTCTTTTTTAGGTCATCGATGATGGTTTTGTTTGTTGCTTCGGCTTGACCATTTCTCTGTGGATACCGCAGCGTTGAATGGCTGAGTTGAATCTTCCATTTTGAGCAGAAGTTTTCGAATTGGTGAGAGCAGAACTGCGTCCCGTTATCTGTGACGATCTCGTAAGGTAGTCTATGCCTACATATAATGTATTTCCAGACGAAGTTCTGTACCTGGGTGTCATGTATTTCGGCGTAAGATTTGGCTTCGACCCATTTGGTGAAGTAATCCGTCATGACAAGGAGGAATTTTCGACCACACGACGAGGGCATTGGCCCGATGATATCCATTGCCCATCGCATAAAGGGTTAGGAGGACGTTAGGGGCATGACGTTGGCACTGTTCGTACTTCAGGGCATATTTGTGGCAGTTTGCTATCATGGTGGACCAGAAATGGTTGTGCTTCTTAATATTTAGTGCCAAGGCTCATCCGTTAAAGTGATTGCCTCCCGTACCGTCGTGTGTTTCATGGATGATGCGCTCTATTTCTTCGGGGCTGGGGCATGTTAGTAAGATGCCGGTGGAGTCTCGTCGCAGCAGGTGTCCGTCCATCATCATATAATGAGCATCCTTGGCTTTTAGTCGCCTCGCCACCCACTTGTCATTAGGTTGGGTGCCATCAGTTATGTAAAGTATGATCTCGTCGCGCCAGTCGGTAGCGGGAGCTTTGTAGTCTACTCCGAATTCCATGTCGTCTTCTGCGATGTCATGGTCGTCGATAAAATGGACGAGGTCAAGGCTTATGCTAAGCTTCTGAATTTCTTCGACCAGAATGGTGCATCGTAAACTGGAGTCACTTGATGAGGCTATGGTGGCCAACGCGTCTGCTATTTTGTTCTTGCTTCTCGGGATTTTGACGATCTCGAAGTACTCCAGTTCCCTTGCTAGGTGCTGGACGACGCAAAGATATGCATCCATCCTTTCACTTTTTGCTTCGTAATCTCCTGCGAACTGGCTCGCGACGAGTTGTGAATCGCAAAATGCCTGGACCAGCATCGTCCCGATGCCTTTTGCTAGCTTGGGTCCTGCTATGATCGCCTTGTATTCCGCTTCGTTGTTTGACGCATTGAAACCGAGACGGAAAGATTGCTCTAGAATTTTGCTTTCTGGGGATTGTAGACGTATCCCGACTCCTGATCCCCCCTCCGTACAAGAGGATCCATCGACGTGTAATGTTCATATATGGGGTGCTTCAGTGCCTTTGATTAACTTTGGTGGCAGCTCGGTGATGAAGTATGCCAGCACTTGAGATTTCGCGCTTGTCCGCCCTCTGAATTTGATGTCATATTCGCTGAGCTCGATGGCCCACTTCGCCATCCTTCCCGACTGGCTTGGGCTATGCAATATAGCGCATAGTGGCTGGGCTGTCAAGACTGCGATGGAATGTGACTGGAAGTAGGGTCATAGTTTCCTGGCGACGATAACGACGGCATATGCCAGCTTCTCCAGGGTGGGATACCGAATCTCTGCACCGTATAGGGTTTTGCTGGTGTAGAATATGGGACGTTGTTCACCGCGATCCTCTCTGACGAGCACGCCCCTCACTGCTGTCGTGGACACCAATATGTAGAGGTAAAGGGTTTCTCCGTCTTTGGGCTTCGCTAATATGGGCGGCGTGGACAGGTACTCCATCAACTCCTTAAATGCATGCTCGCATTTTTCGTCCTAGTCGAACCTCTTGTTACCGCGCAGTAGCTGATAAAAGGGAAGACATCTGTCGGTCGATCGCGAGATAAACCTAATGAGCGTTGCGATGCATCCGGTTAGGCGATGTACTTCACGCATGCTTTTCGGTGAGGGGAGGTCGATGAGCGCCTTGATCTGCTTCGGATTTGCCTCTATCCCTCTCTGGGTGATGATGTAGCCGAGGAACTTGCCAGAGGTTACACCGAACGTGCACTTGGTGGGGTTTAGCTTCATCCCGTATTGGTTAAGGATGACGAAACAGAAGTGTAGGTTCTCGATGTGGTCCGTCTTGGATAAGGATTTAACGAGCAAGTCGTTGATGTACACCTCAATCGACGTTCCTAGTAGATCGACGAACATTCAGTTAACCAGTCTTTGATACGTCGATCCTGCGTTTTTCAGTCCAAATGGCATGACGCGGTAGCAATATGTCCCCTTATCAGTGATGAATGCCGTTTTCTCTCTGTGTTCGGGATGCATCACTATTTGGTTATAGTCTGAAAAGTCATACATAAACGATAGTAGTTCGTTCCCGGCGGTCGCTTCGACGAGGCGATCTATGTGCGGTAGAGGATAGCTGTCTTTTGGGCAAGCTTTGTTTAAAATCTGTGAAGTCGACGCAGACCCGCCTTTTTCCATTCTTCTTTTTTACCACGACGGGGTTTGCCACCTACTCCGGGTATTTGAATTTGGTAATGGACCCGGCGTGTAGTAGCTTTTCTACCTCGTCGTTCACCGCTTGCGCTCGTTCTGGACCCAGTTTGTGGCGTTTTTGTGTAATTGGCTTGAATGTTGGGTCGATGTTTAGCTCATGGCACATTATACTAGGGTCAATGCCCGTCATGGATTCGAGTGACCAGGCGAAGTAGTTAGAGTTCTCCTAGAGGAAGACGATCAGCTTGGCTCTTATTGCCTCGTCGAGCTCATGGCCGACGCCTATGCACTGATCGGGGCTCTGTGCGTCTATGTTGACTTGATCAATAGTTTTGCAATGCGGATCCTCTTGCTCTTTAGGGACGTCGGGTCTTTCGGCGCGCCCCAGCTGTAGCTGCTATAGCTTAGCGCTTTTACGAGCCTTATGCTCGGCGATGAAGCACGTTCTCGCTGCTCTTTGGTTGCTTCTGAGCGTGACCATTCCTCTCACCGTTGGGATTTTGACGCTTTGGTGGAAGATCGAGACTGCCTTTTTGGTTGTTGAGAGCCACGAGGTTCCCAAGATAGCGTTAAAGATGGGATGCTCGTCGACTACCTGAAATTTGGTCGTGGTGACGCTTCCTCTGGCTCAAACCGAGAGTTTGATAGTTCTGACGGTTTCTACTGAGTCGCTGCTAAAGCTGGTGAGCGACTGCTTGGTTCTCTTGATGGCTTCTTCGCCGATCTCCACTTTCTGGAGGGTGCTCTTAAAGATTATGTCAACGGAGCTGCCAATGTCGACGAGGATTCGTGTCACTTTGCAGTCTCCGATGATGAGTTCGATGAGGATAAAATCCTTTTGTATGTCGTCGAGTTCGATCAGATCGTCGACGGTAAACCAGATTGGTTTGTGTCTCATTTGCTTGCTGATTACCGCGCCTTTTGTGTTCAGAACCAAGTGGTCCGTCCTCGTGGCGGATTATATAATGTCCCTGCGTCGTTCGAGTCCGTTCAGGATGACATTTATCTGTCATCGTGGGGTGGAACATCTTCCTCCCTCTCGTTATTGTTGCGTTAGTGCGGCAGGGCCATGTCTTCGTCGACCGGCTGCCTCTGCGGCCTACCGCCCCTTTTTCAATCTTGATTCGGAGGGCATTTTTGCGAGCGCTCCCTATGGTTACGCAGCGGATACTGGTTGGGTCGTCTTTGTCTGTCGCGCCCTTGATTTTTGTGGTATTTTTTGAGCAGCGTGTCCTTTAAATGACGACAGTCGGTCGTGCTATGCCCCTGTCGATTATGCAATTTGCAGTAGGCATTCCTATCGTTGTCCCGCCTCTGATAAGTCGGCGGTATGTGTTCTTCGACGAGGTAGTTTGTGTTCCGCTTTCCTTTGTCTTGCTTTGCGTGGCTTTCGTAAAACTGACGAGGCTCGACCTGTTGTTCTTTTTCTTTTCCATGGTAGGCTTTGGTGTGCTTTCGGGCCATCACGGCCTTCTCTTCCTCCATATTGATGAAGCGGTTGGCCCTATGCAAGGCGTCCTCTAGCGTCTGAGGTTGATATAGCAGCAGCTCTTCGCGGAACCTTGACTCTTACCATAAGGCGTTTCTCAGTGCGACGATAGCGGCTTCGTCAGAGATTGCTACCTTTGAAACCACTTCTTTGTATCGCTTTACGAACGTCCTGAGGGATTCGCGCGGGCCCTGGCTTAGCGACCATAGATCAGTGGTGGACGTCTTCTTCTCCATAAACATGGAGTAGTGTTTGACGAAAGCTGTCGACAGCTGCTGGAAGTTATAGATGGATCTAGCTTCAAGGTGGGAGAACCAGGAGAGCGCAGCGCCACCCAAGTTTTCTGAAAAAACTCGCAGAGTCCGGCGTCCCTTTCCTTGTCGGTGAATTGGGCGCGCCCCATCGCGATGGTGAAAGCTGTCATATAATGAGTCGGGTCGTTGTTCCCTTCAAACATTGGGAATTTGATCTTCGCGGTATGTTTTATTATGGTCTCGGTTATTGTCACGTCCCTATCCCGCGACTTAGTATAGGGGCGATTTGTTTTGATGAAATAGGAAAACTGAGTAAGCAGAACGATTGAAAGATTTGGGCCAAAAATCGTTGGAAAGCTCAAAGGCTCGGATCCAGCTGGGACAAGTTGAAGGATCGAGCTAAAGTTGCTGAGCCAGCTGAATTTAGCTCAAGTCAGCTTAGGCCAGCTTGAGTCAGCTCAGCCAGCTCGAGCTAAGTGTCGACTAACTAAGCCAGCTAAGTGGACTGGACACTAGCTGGGTAGTTGGGCCGAGCTGGATGGTTGGGCGGTTGGGCGGTTATGCTCAACTCGCACCCATTCGGCCAAACGTGCCTGTTCGAAGGGGCGCGAGTTGGCTAGGCGGTTTTGAGCGGTTATGGGCCAAACTCTATAAATAAAGCGCCTTACCCCCATTTCCGCAGAAGGACAAACACATAACAAACTCGGGAGAATTACTAAGGCATGGAAGGAGAAGATCCGATCGTTGGGCTTAGAAGGGTGGACAACCCGAGCCGAAGATGGAAACAGGCCTGAAGACCTGCCTGTTGGTTACTTAGCCAGTGGGGATGGTTGGTTGTATGGCTAAGTACCGTAAAGGTGGGCTAAATGGCGGACAACCAAGAAGGTCCGATCCAGATCCGCGAGACTAGGCAAAGGTATGGCTTAATATTAAGGTTGAATTCCGCTGCGTATATTAGGAACATGGTTCATGGACGGTTCAAGCGGGTGGCTTGAACCCTGGCACTTTCGGCCGCGGCTTCTGGGAAGGCCAGGTCGGGGCGTCACAGTTATCCTCATGGTGAATGGGGTTCGCTGAGTTTCTTCGACGAATCGCTCAATTTCCAGGGCCGAGCTGGTCGCCCTATGGACTAGCGAGCTCATCTTTCGCAGCTGGGCTTTCAGTGCCTTTATCTCGTCGTTTGGGCTGGAGAGATTTTGGTGTGTTGTTGTGTCTTCACGTCGATCCACGCCCCGATCCTGATGGGTTTTTGTGATTGGTGTCGATGCGTCCGTTGTCCCGAAGAGGTTTCTGTTCAGGACTTCTAGCTCGGCTCTCCTTAAGCTCGCTGTCATCACCGCTTCTAGTTTGCTTCTTAGTTGGCGAGACTCGTTTTCTTGTTCTTCTAGTCGAAGCATTAGCGTCCGGTTCGTCTCTTCTTGTGTGGGTACTCCCGGGATTCTATTCAGTGGTTCAGTCGGCGTCTTCGGTCGGTGGTCTCGACGTTTTGACCGTCTAGGTGCGTAATATCCTTGATGTGTATGTGCTCATCTACGTTGCTTGTGGTAGCCATATTCTTGGTCCGTCTTGAGATGTGGTTTTTCTTTATCAAATGGTCCCTAATGGAGTCGCCAATTGTTGAATCAAGGATCGTCGATCTGAAGATTTGTGTTCGTATTTGTTAAAGAATATTACAATTGAGACAATGAGAGGCGCGTCGACAGGTCCGACGCGCTTAAATGGTTTACGAAAGAACTTAGGTCGTCGAAATGTTTATAGAAAAGCTCAGGTCGTCGATACGCTTACAGAGAAGCTCAGGTCGTCGATACGCTTACAGAGAAGCTTAGGTCGTCGATAATGGGTATGACTTCTCTCTAAAGCTTTCTCGCTCTATTTTCCAACCCCTTTTCACTTCGGGTTCATCCTTATTTATACTTGCTTCCACATCATTGCGGAGCAGTTAACTAGGCGTCCTGTTCATCCGGCGAGTCAGCTCGTAGGTCACTGTTCGCCGAGTTAGAGAAAGTTTAGGTCAACTGTTTCTGAGCCAGTTCCACGCGCCTCGTTGACTCAGCCAGATGGATTGCGCGTCGATGAGCTTCGATCATAGGATTGATCCTATTGGACCTGGGGCGTCGGACCCTTATCCTACAAGGTTTTTTTCTTTTTCTTTTGTCAATCCTACAAGGTTTATAACCAATAATTTCCACTAAAAATTTACAATAATAATGTCATGGGTGTAAATTATTTTTTTTGTCGAATAAACTAAAAATATAATAATTAAAATAAAAATTTCAATTTCAATTTTATGTTTATGGTCTTTGGAGAGACACACCGTTGACAAAAAAAAAGGCTCGCCCGTCCCGCCACATTACTACTACTGCTCACTCTCTCTCCGACGATTGAATAAACCCTAATCTCATTCTGCATCCCTAGAAATCATCAGTTTCTGGGTGATTTTTATGGGTTCTTAGTTCTATGATTCTGCTGCTAATCCTGAGTAATGAGACAGAGAAAGTAAGGATAGGGATTTAGACCTCAAGGATCCCACTAAATCCGAAGTGGTCAAGCTGAAACAAGCTCAAGAGATGAAGGGATATTAGACACTCACCTCGAAGAACCGGAATCAATGGCGGATTGAAAGAGATGAGCAGAGTATAGAGAGAGAGAGTTTGTTTAATTATAATCTGATATCATTTCCAGGGAATAATCCCAGTTACATATAATAAGCGTGATAGCTGGTTTACAAACCAAACCAGATTACAATAACTTAACCGAAATAGATATGAAATTAAACCAGAAATTGAAACTTAACCAGGAGAATTTATTTAATTACTAGCAGCTTATATAATGCTGTCACAATACTCCCCTGTTGAGAACATCCTTGTCCTCAAGGATGAAATGTTGGATACTTAGCAATGAAGTCTTGATAGAATTCCCAAGTTGCTTGTTCAGGAGGGTCACCTTGCCATTGTACGAGAACTTTTGTAACAGCACGGTTATGACGTTTGGCCATTTTGGTAGCAATGATCTTCTCTGGTGTTCTTGTTAATCCAATATCACATAAGTTTTGAGGTAAGTCAGAAGATAGTGCAACAGGGTTCGGACATAACTTCAATTGGCTTACGTGAAAAACGTCATGAATGATTGCAGTTGGTGGGAGATCAAGCTTGTAAGCGGAATTACCAATCTTATCCACAATAGCATAAGGACCGTAAAAACAAGGTGACAGTTTGTGAGGTACCTGGCGAGATTTCAATGAGTGTTGCTTGTATGGTTGAAGCTTGAGATAAACGTAATCACCAATGTTGAATGATCTTGCAGACCTACGAGAATCTGCATATTGTTTCATCCTGTTCTGAGCTCTCATCAGATGAAACTTCAACATATTTATTGCTTCTTCTCTCTTTTGTAAGCTTCTGTCTACTGTAAGTGAAGCACTCTCCCCTGGAAGATATGGCAAGTGAATTGGTGGTGGCTGTCCGTAAATGATTTCAAAGGGTGTGCTTTTAATGGCAGAGTGAAATGTTGTGTTGTACCACCATTCTACAAGAGGCAGCCACTTAGACCAGGAGCTAGGTGAATCAGATGTCATACAACGCAAATAGGTTTCGAGAGTTTTGTTGGTGATTTCAGTCTGACCATAAGTTTGTGGATAGTAGGCTGTTGAAAACCGTAAATCCACACCGTGTACTCTGAATAGTTCACGCCAAGCTTCACTTAAGAATGTAGGGTCTCTATCACTTATAATATCCTTGGGCATTCCATGAAGTTTAAACACATTATCCAAGTATGTTTGTGCAACCTCAAGAGCTGTGTAGGGATGAGAGAGAGCTAAGAAGTGTGCCTGTTTGCTCAATCTGTCCATAACAACTAGAATGCAGTGTTTTCCATGTGAAGGAGGCAGCCCTTCAATAAAGTCCATGCTAATAGATTCCCAAACACCTTGTGGGATTGGTAAAGGCTCAAGTAATCCAGGTTTTGCAGATTGATCATATTTATTCCTTTGGCAAATAGAACAATTGCGCACATAATTCTGAGTTTCAAGCATCATTCTTGGCCAGAAGAAAAATGATTTGATCTTCTGATATGTAGAGTCATGACCAGAATGGCCTCCAATTGCTGAGTCATGTAACCAAGTAAATATCTTGAGTTTAACCTCTGCATTATTACCAACAACTAATTTCCCCTTTCTGCGTAATTCGTCATTAACAAATGTGTATTGCGGATGAGAATTTGGATCAGCCATAATTTCAGTAATCAGCTTCTGAAGGGTAGGGTCAGAGTTCCAGAGATCTTTCAGAGAGGTGTAGAGATCTTGGTTAGATTCTGACAAGGTAATGTGTAACAATGCTGCACCTGTGACTCGGGATAAAGCATCTGCGGCATAATTCTCCTTACCTTGTTTATACTCAATAGTAAAGGAGTAACCCATAAGTTTTGAAATCCACATGTGCTGAAAGGGAGTATGTACCTTCTGCTCAATCAAGAACTTGAGGCTCTTCTGATCTGTTTTTATGACAAATGGTCTGTGAGATAAATAAGCACTCCAAGCCTGCACAGAGTAGACAACAGCCATTAATTCTTTCTCGTAAACAGATAAAGATTGTTGTCTGGGACCAATTGAGCGGCTGATAAAAAAGATGAGATGATGTTTCTGCATTAGGACAGCACCGATTCCAGTGTTAGAAGCATCTGTCTCAACTATAAAAGTTTCATTGAAATATGGTAAAGCCAGGACAGGAGCAGATGTAAGAGCTTCCTTGAGATGCAGAAAAGAAGAAGCAGATTCAAAACACCATTTGAAGCCATCTTTACGCAGAAGATCAGTTAGGGGACGAGCAATAATACTATATGATTTGATGAACCTTCGATAGTAGTTTGCCAGTCCCAAAAAACTGCGCAGCTGTTTCTGGTTTTTTGGTATAGGCCAGTTTTGTACAGCTTCAATTTTTGTAGGATCAGTGCTGACACCTTGTGCAGAGATAAGGTGACCCAAATACTCAATGACT
>OVBE01006552.1:0-19710 GCA_900406425.1 Iberis pinnata | reverse complement strand
GAAATATATATACAAAAACGAAAAAAATTCCTCGTCAAAATACGGGTTTCTACACTCCACATATGGTCAAAGACTTTGACACTATTCTCACTATCAACACTCCCTATCTTTTTGGTCCCAACCTTCTTTTTGGCTGCTTTAGATGCTTTCACTCCAACTGGTCTAACATCATCTGCTGTTGAAGAGTCTTTACATTGATCAAGCTTCCTTCTCTTAGAGCTTTGTTCACCTTTTCCAACTGTAGATGCACACCATTTTTGGTCGTTTCTTAGTTCAAGCCAGCAATGTTGAAGAGTGAACTTGACCTTCTGATCTTGGAAGTATAGATCATAGGCCACCATCATCTTCATTCTAGCCACTGCTTCTTTGTCTTGAAGCAGTGGATAGGTAGCCTAAAAACTTTGACACACCTTCATTTATCCTCTGCCATCTCTGCTTGCAGTGTATGGCTTCTCTATCTTGAAAGCCAGCTTGCTTGATGGAAGCATTGAAGAAATCAGCCACTCTTTTCCAAAATGCATCATGATTTTGCTCATTGGCAACCACAACATCTTTGATTGTGTTTAGCCAAGAGCTACAAAGCACAATGTCTTCATCCGGAGACCATTTCCTCCTCTCTTCATGGGTCTCAACCACTTGAGGAGCATCAGGGATTTGAAGAGTAAAGGATGGGGTATTAAGAGATTCACTGTTATGGATTTGGCTATGAAGAAGTTCTGTGAAGTTTCCAGCTTCACAAGATGGATACATATCATCAAGAACATATGGATCCATGGTGTGTTATAGCTACTGTTTTGAGAAGATTTCTTTTCTTTTTTTCCAGTTGGTGTTTTAAGTTTTAGTTTGTGTTTGCATAAGGTTAAGATTAGAGTTTATGTAGGAAGATAGAGTTAGTGATTCAGATAACCATCCAATCAAACATTCATCACAAAATTTACAACTACAACTAACAAACATTGATGACCTACTGCCCTAAACTAATATATTCAAGTGCATTGATCACTTACTTGTACTTTGATGAGAGGCAGATAACAACAATCTTTCCTTCTTACCTGCAAAGAACAAACTGAAAATTCAAAAACCATTCAACAAATAACATCAATCCAATTCGGATTGAAATCAAACTTAAACAACAAGCATTGTGAATGACCATTCACATAGAATAATGCAATGTATATACAGAGAAGAACAATCAAATGCATTCAATAATCATATCAATTAAACAACACTGTCAAACAAATCTGTTTGAAATCCAAATTCATCACTAATCTAAAATAATCACAAACGAACCCTAATCTACACATTAACATCTACCAATCAACAAACAATTGACCTACAACCGAAAGAATCGCACAATGAATCCATAAAAACAAATGAATTTCTCGATTACCTTGACTGAAATAAACCCTTAAGCTTCTGCTTCCTTCTGCTTCTTCTTCGTTTGGATATGAAATCCCAAAGGATTCGACAACATTCATCTCTTCTATGCCTTGATTTCATGGCCGTATCGCCGGAATCGTCACTGCAACAATCGCACTCGCCGTCGCCTTCAAAAGGAGAAAAATAGGTCAAATTTTTTTTTGACCAAATACTTGTGAACCCCGACAAATTTTCCCCCTTTTTTTTAATTGCACAAATGATATGTCGACACGTAGGGGAGCTTAAGAATTTTTATGAAAGCTTCTCTAAGCATCGCTCTTAAGTTAATTACCCAATTTTGATTTATTTTAAAAGGTTAAAACACTTAGCAACCCACTAAGCACTCCTTAAACAACTGGTCTAATAACCTCCGCAAGTCTAGTGAACAAGAATTTATATTGAGACGTAAATTCTGATAAATGTAGAGGAGAAAGAAAACGATTATGTTTCATGAGAAGAAGATGAAGGATATGCTTGCCTCACAATCGTTGGGATTGTCGATGTGAATCTTTCATGTGTAGTCCATTGAAATTATGGAGTTGTGAAAAAATAAATAGTCTCACTTTGATATTTAGCAAACGTCAAGTTAGAGAAAACAATGAGAGGACAATTTTTGATTGGGCTCGATTAGGTTTATGAGATATTAATATAAAATATGTCTTTTAGATATTATAATACAAAAAGTTATACTATTTTAATTTTAGTTTAAATGTTAATGAAGGACAAACATTATTTTAATATAAAATACTTTTACGAAATTTAAAAACTTTTAAGTACTTTTATAGCAAAATTTTCAGTATTAAAATAGTAAAATGAGTAATCGATTTGATTTACCCTCTTAATCTGTAACCTAAAGGCGACTATATAAAATTTACTACTTCTTGTTGATTAAAAAAATGTAAAATGCTAAAATATTGTTCATAAATATTAAAAAGATAAAAAGTCAAAATTGTGTTGAAAATATTTGTCTTTAATTATTTTAGTTTAATTTTAATTGTAATAAAAATTATAATATAAATGAAAATAAATGTGGAGAGTTAAGAGTGTTGAATTTAAACAAAACCATTAGGTGACAAAAAAACCATTATAAAATATAAAATTGAATGAATGTTAAATTGATTTTTTTTAATACAGATTTTTTTTTTAACATTCATTAGGAATGTTAAAAAATATCAATTTTAAATATTAATTTAAAATTGAATGAATGTTAAATTAATATTAGGAAGAGAACTAAGATGATATGCAATGTTAAAAGTGAAAAGAAGATGTAAAATTTGGATTAGCATTTGTACAAATCTTAGTTGGGATGCCACAAACACTTGCTTAATTACCTTTAACATAATAAAAAAAATTTTTGCTTAATAAGTTTTTCTCTTAAAGCGGTTCTAGATGGAAAAAAGAGAGAAGGGACATTCAAGTGGGAAGTGAAAATTTTCATGTGTGTGAGTGTAAATGTGGGTGTTGGAACAAACACAATGAAAAAAAGAGAGTGAAGACAACATCATTTTCCCCAAAGAAAGCTAACTCATTGAATCATCACTCCAGTTGCCTTTTTTGGCCCCTCTTTTCTTTTACTTTCTACATTGACCATTCACTTAATTACTATCTACATGCTTTATGATACCCTCATTACTCTCTAAATAAACCAGTTAAAAGTTAAAGATTAGCCACTAATTAATATCACACTGAGAATATTAACCCATCTAACACCTTTTGACATGATTCAACAAAAAATCTTGGTTGATATATAATGATACCTCAAACCTCCTAATTATTTTATCTTTATTTTGGGAAAGTGTTGAAGAAAAAAAAGAAAGTGAGAGCAACAAACTTTTGGAGCAAGTCATATGTTAAAAGCTTCATAACTTTTCTTCCATCACTTTCATTTCATTCCTTTCTTCTCATTCTAACAAACTTTGAGAGAAGAGAGAGAGAGAGCTAATAAATCTTGATCAGATCTTTATGTGTTCTTAAACAAGAATCTAAAAGAAAACTCTATATATCTATCTTGAAGATTTTGTAAGATCATGGGATGCTACTCTAGAAGAAAATCTCATGAATATATAACTATTGTTGCCTTTATTATTATCCTTCTTCTTTTGTTTCTGTTTCTTCATCATCAGTCAACTCATGGAAGCTCTCAGAGACCTGAAGTTTTAGATGTGAATCTTGATGATCTTGATTTCAATGGTGCGTCAAGAGGATCAAGATATACTAATGAAGGAGATGAAGATGTTTTTAAAGATGTCAAGAGAAGGGTCTTCACTGGTCCCAATCCTTTGCACAATAGATAATTTTTTTGCAAACACATAAACCATATTTTTCTTACACTCATATACATATATAATCGTACGTGATTTGTCATGATTTGTGTCCTATTTTGAGTAATGAGATTTGAGAGTGTTGATCGAACAACGATTCCTTAATAATAGTAAATGATGTTTTCTTGATTTTCTTTCTATGTGGCACTATTTTGGTTAGGATGAGTGCTTTTAGTGAATAATACGCATTATTGTCGTTTATTTCCTTTGGTTTGAATGTGTAAATTTCATGTTGGTACGGATATTTTGTTGATGATAAAATGGACGTCATTGTTGACGCCAAAAGAAAGATAAAACGAATGAACATAATTGTTAAACTGAAAATAAGCTAGACACTACCAAGAAAAAACAAGAGAAAAACGACATAAAAAGTGACGGATTAATCCATAGAAAAAGTGACGGAAAAGTGACGTTGCTCCAATTTTTCAAAAAGAGTGGAATTAGAATTCGCTGCTTTTTTGTCGTTTTTTTACCTACAGAAAAGCGACATATTATTTTTGTAGGACGGTAAAAACTGGATTAAGGATATACGATGAGAAAACGATTAAAACGTGATAAAAAACGAAGCGGAGTCGACATATAATCTCTTTCCTTAATTCTAAAAATCGCTCGGAGTGTGACGGTTTATGTGCGATTCAAGAATCTCAAGATACAACCGCTTATGACCCGATTCGCTACACTCGATATCGGAGTCGACGAACTTACGGTTCTACGATGTAATCTTGGAAGGATGACTTACGTGAAAAAATGAGAGAGAAGTCGAGAGGATCTTGTGAGGGATTTTTGTGTATTGAAAAGTTCCAGAATGAATGAGACGAGATCGAGTTTAAAAAGTGAGAGGAGCCTTGAGTTCAAAACGGTTGAGATCGCGCGGAACGCGCCCGAGATTCGCTGAGCGAATAGAGGCAAAAAAATCCGGGAGTCGTTATGGACACAGTCAATTACGCGAGCTGGAGAGATATTTTTGATCCGAAATTAATTTCGGTTCAAGTTCTGGTCCAGTTTAGTTTTAGTAAATCAAACCGAGAACGAATTTATATTTGGGCCCAAAATCCATAGAAAAAGTCCATAGAAATTTTCTCCAAAAAGAATATATCTTGACTAGGACTAGGACTAGGACATTCTCAAAGATCCACGACCCGCGTCGCGTCGGTCGGCGGCGGCGGCGCGTGCGCGTGTGGGTGGCCCATCTCTCTCCAATACACCATAGTGTACTCAAACCAATTGAACATAAACATGCACTCTTCCATATATATTAGTGGAAAAAAAAAAGTTTCCTAGCAATGTGGGATACTAACATATGTTGAACTTAGTCAACATTTTTTGTGTTTATGCATGTTTAAATTGCTCTCTTTACATCTCCATTTCTCATTCAAAATACACTCAAATTTGACAAATGAATATTCCATATTATAGTGCTCGTTACAAGAATTTTGATGCACTCATAATCCGGTCATTCTGGTGAACATCTTCACCGGAGAACTCGCCGGAACATTGGTTAAAAACATTGTCAAAAAATTTGAGTTCCATCAATTTTTCAACAGGAAATAAACGGAAAACCAAATATTTAAAAACCATCTAGGATTTATTTAGGAAAATGAGTCATTTTTCTGCTACTTTTTTATAAATAAATTTTAAAACCTAAAAATAAAACTAAAAACTATCAATTTTTAAGGTATTACAAAATTTACATTTTTCAAACATTTTGAAGCCTCAAAATACTTGGGAATTTCAAGTTAAATTTTGAATTTTTTTTTTTTAGTAAAAGATGACGTATTTCCAAAAATTTTCGCTTTTCCGTCAATTCTTTTTTGTCACAAAAACATAATATTATTAAATTCTAAAATACATCAAACTAAAAAATAAGGAATTTTTAGATATAGGAAAATTTAAAACTTTTTTGAAAATTTTGAAACCTCAAAATACTGAGCAACTTCAAAAGCAATTTTGAAAATATATTAAAGTTCAAGTGAAATTTTGAACATTTTTAATAATATAAAAAAGAGAAAATTTGCTAAATAGATAGTTTGTGAATCATAATTGGGTTTTAGGTAGTTTGCTAGAGTTAATTGGTAAATAAGGTATTTTTGTGTTTCATTAATACTTTTGTTCCGAAAATGCCCTTTAGAATTATCTCTATTTGTTTAAACATGTATTTTAGAATATATTTAGCAATTATATTAAATTTAAACTATTACCTAAAATGAATAGTGAGAAATATTCTCTACATTATGGCTAACATATGAAAGATTTGGAAAGCCTTTATGAAACATGATTCAAAGATCGACCAATACCTAATACACATGATTAAAAGATCGACCAAGCTCATGTGAACGGAGTAGATGATGTAAACGAAACAGTTGCGGTGAATGAAGGCGTACACATGAATGAAATCATTCCGGTGAACGAAACAGTTGTTCATGTGAATGAACATCAAAAACGTGCATTTAATTTGTGCATCGACAAATCCTCTGTGATGGATACACATGATCGTACCGTACTTGTGCTTCTCGTCTACGAATGTTGCAAGGTAATGGTGCATCTCCACAAGTTGTTGTGAATACAATTGTTTCTGTGAATGAAACAGTTACGGTGAATGATGGCACTCATGTGAATGAAATCGTTCCAGTGAACAAAACAGTTGTTCATGTGACTGAAAATCAAACACGTGAACGTCAATTGTGCTTGGAAAAAGTGTATGTGAACGGAAAACAAGTTGTATGTGGTGACTCCTATGGACCTAACTCGTCTGAAACACCTTTTGAAGATGATTTCCTTGATGATATCACAGGTGATGGTAACTTTAATGATGGTAGTGATGAGGATTACGATTACAACTATTGGACGGATTTAATCAACGAGGAAAATGATGAAGAAACAGTGAAAGACGGCAATGACGACAATGATTCCCGTCGCCGGAACTTCTCAACGCCGCCGGAAATCACTTCGTCTGAATCAATTTAGCAAGGATTGGGTAATGGACTCTAAAGTAAATGAAAGAGATGACCTAAATGAAAAGGAAAGGTATTTCCTTTTAACTTTTTCTTAAATTGAATAAATTTGGAAACTAAATATTATTAATAAACATAAAATTTCAAAATAAATCAAATTAAAAAATTAGAATATTTATTTGTAAGCCCAAGATTGTAATTCTACAAGGCTAAAGTACCTTTTTGCAAAGAATCTCTAATGATACCTATTTTGCAAAATAGTAAACATAAGAGTGCCCAATCTCCAAATTTTTTCTATAAAAAATGAGGGAAAAGTTACGGATTTTCTAATCCATCACTTTTCTATCACCTTTTTTTTTAAGAAAAACATGAAAATATGGATATGAAAGATATAAGCCCTTATTAGATATAGTGTAGATTTAGATACCTAATTTCATATAACGGCTACTTCCATATATAATGGTTAGTCTATACTATATATTTGTATCTTCACACACTATTAATATGTGAAAATATATTTGTTAATATGGTATCAGAGCAATTCTAATCTATTTTTCTTTTGCGCTTTAAGCGCCGACTTTAAATTCTTCTCCTTCCACATTTTCACTTCTAATGTGGTGTTAAATCTATTTAAAATTATGGAAAATTGTAGAAACCAAGAGGAAGCGAAAGAAATAGATGCAAAAAAAAAAAAAAAACAGAGAAGTGAAAATGCAGGAGGAGAAGAAGTTGAAGTCTGGGCCGAAAAAAGAAGAGAAAATTAGATCAAGTTAGAATTGCTATGGTACCATATTAACAAATATATTTCCACATATTGATAATGTGTACATATACAAATATATAGTAGAGGGTATCCATTATATATGGAAGTAACCGTTATATGTAAATTAGGTATCTAAATTTATTTTATATCTAATATGCCCTCTTAAGAGCATCTCCATTGGTGGGATGCTTAACGAAGTGCTTAAGAATGTATTTACAATTTTGCATTTAAATTTTAGAGAATTCTAAGCACCACCATTTGTAGAAAAAGAAATGTTTGTCCATTAGGTGTGCTTAAATAAGCAATCACATATTTATTCTACAATCATCATTCTAAATCTGCATTCACATCTACAGTTATAATTTCTTCTTTGTAAAAGAACATATTCAAGCAACATTTAAAAGAACATATTCAAAGCAAAAAACACAACTAATAAAATAAAGATTCAAACAATATTAAAAGTGAAACATATTCAAACAACAATTAAACTGAAACAGATTCAAATATTTCAACTTCATCCATAAACAGAAACACAAACATATTGAAACAATAAACTTGATCCATAAACTTAAACACAAACATATTGAAACAACAAACTGAAACACAAACTTGATACATAAACAGAAACAGTTTGAAACAACAAATTGAAACACAAATTTCATACATAAACAGAACACTTAAAGTCATTTAATTAAAGCCCAAACATTTCAATGATGGGCTTGGTCTTTAGAGCCATTTCCATATCGGAAAGTGGCTCTTTCTTGGCTACTAGATTCTCTAGCAGACCCACCTTCGGCACCCTCTTTTTAGCAGCCAAATCTTTCTACTTGATGCACCACATTTTCTCAAATACCTTCACACTGCTCTCATCGTCCATACTCCCTCCCTTACCATAAACTATTTTCTTTAGTCGCTTTCACACCCATTGGTCTCACCTCGTCTGCGTTTGATGAAGCTACGCATTGATCTATCTTCCTTCTCTTTGAGCTTTTCTCCTCGTATGCATTAACTTTTTCCCGTTGTAGAGGCACACCATTTTTAGTCATTTCTGAGTTCAATCCAGTAGTGTTGAAGAGGGAACTTGACCTTGTGATCTTGGAAGTATAGATCATACGCCACCCTTATCACATCTTCATCATTCTGGCCACTGCTTTTTTGTCTCGAAGCAGTGGCATGGCAACCAAAAAACTTGCACACACTATCATTGATCTTTTGCCATCTCTGCTTGCAGTGTATAGCCTCTATGTACTGATATCCAGCTAGGTTGGGGTAATCATTGAAGTAAGCCGCATCCCTTTTCCATAAGGCATCATGCTTTTTCTCATTGGAAACCACAACATATTTGCTTGTGTTTAGCCAAAGGCTACAAAATACAATGTCTTATGTAGGAGACTATTTCCTTCTCTCTTTACGGCTCTCACTTTTCCCCTCAAAAGCTTCAGAAGCATCACTCATTTGGCTAGTAAAAGGTGGGGGACTCAAACACGCCTTAGGGAGTTGGCTGTTTAGGAGGGTTGTGAAGTTTGCAAAGTGGGAGGATAGATCCTAGATTGAAGAACATATTTATCCATGATAATACAACTTATGTTTGTGTTTTAGTTTGTGTTTTAGCTAAGTTTGTGTTTTAGCTAAGTCAAGATGGTAGATTATATAGAAATGTTTATTAATTCTTTCGGATACACATCTAATCAAGCATTAATCACTAACTACAACTACAACTAACAAGCATTCATTAGCCTAGTCTAACAAATCTAATCAACCATTTATCACTTACATGTTCTTTGATGAGGCAGAGAACAACAAGCTTGCCTTGTTACCTGCAAAGAACAAACAATCAAAAATCCAATAGCATTGACAAACTACAATAGTTAAAATTTATTGCATTTACATACGGATCATTCATAAATCAACAAATAACTAGACATATACTCGCAAATCAACAAACAATAAACCTTTAAATTAAATGCATTGACAAAGAACAATAATCAAAACTTTTAAACGGGTTCAAATCAAAAGTCATCATAGACGAACTCTAATCTACACATTATTCTAACAATCAACAAACACTAGACCTATAATCGTAACACTAGTACAACGAATCAACAACAACAAAAAGAAATTAATCGATTACCTTTTACCCGAAATGAATTGTTTACCTTTCAATATCAGCTTCCTTCTGCTTATTCATCTTAGGTGATGAAATCCCCAGATACCTCCGAGCTTCAAGTCATCTCTGCCTTCGATTTCACTGGCAAATCGCCGGAATCACCAAGAAACGCCATCAGATTCGCAAGAGAGAAATAAGGCAAAAATTAAATTTTCCCTTTCTGATTCAACCCCAAAAACTTTATAAAAAAACCCGACCAATCTACAGACGACACGTAAAGGTCTTTAATGAGTTTTTTAAAATTCTTCTGTACTCATCGATTCTTTGCCAAAATACCCATTTCTGATTTATTTAATTAGACTAATACACTTTTAATAACATAAGCACCCCTTTAAGCACCCTTTAATCCTCACCATTGGACTTGCTCTAACATGGACGTCATTATTTGAGTCCAATCTTGACACATAAATTTTTGTGTGTATACTGAGTAAGTGGTTTGGTAAGAGCATTCACTAGTTGATCGGCGGATATAACATGAGAAACGCGCATTTGCCCGGTTTTAGGTGTTGCTAACCTTTATGGCTTGGTTTGGCTATTAACAAATATATTTACACATATTTGTTAATATCCCTAAGGAGAGCACGATCACTACCAAGCCTCAAACCAATATGTTGAAATATATTTGACTTGGTAGTGTTCGTGTTCTCTCTGGTTTTAGGTTTTGCTAGCCTTTGTGGCCTGGTTTTGGCGATCTTGTCCCTGTTATTTTGGTTGGCTTCTGCTCCTTTTTAGTTTTTGGTCGTTAGTAGGTGTCTTTTGAGGTCGTCTGATTTTACAAGAGGTTTACACTCCTTCTCTCTATATTTGGTGTGATATATCACTTTTCTTTGGTGAGACTGATTTAAGTGTTAATTGGTCTTATGTATTTGAGTTTCGACTACGCCGTCTCTTGCACTTCTATTATTGTTCTATAGGTCATCTTGGTTCTCATTATTCGGAATAATGGTCTGCCCATTCTCCAACGGAAAGATAATACTTTGAATTTTAGGAGGTTTTTTTAGCGCAATTTTCTTTTAATTTGGTCTTGCTCCTGAAGTTTGCAGTTGGCATGGATTAGGTCGGACAATTCTAGTGTCTAGAGTGGTTCTTCTTCATGTTTCTTCTTAGAGTCACGATCTTGTCATGCTCTTTTCTAAATCTTTGTTTGACCTTGTTTTTCTAGTTATTTTTAATGTATTTTACATTTGGCTTATGTTGTTTCGAACTTAGTTTCATAAAATTTAGAGTTATTTTTGTTGAAATTTGAGGGTTAGATTATTCTGCGTTGTAATCCCATCCAGTTTTTATTTTCAATAGTAAAGACGACAAAAAAAAAAATGAGGAACATGGAGCAAGAATGAAAGAAAAGAGAAGGAAAAAGATGAAAACAAGAAGAATGAGAGGAAGTGTGAAAAGAATAAAATTTTCGAATCTTTTTATAACAAATATAAATTGTTATATTTAAAAAATATATTTGAAACTTGTTTAACAGTGTAGTTTGGAATCCTGTCCAACATTCATGAAGTTATGTTCAAACACGTAATTATTACATAATATATAGGCATATTTTTATTTTTTAAAAATATAAAAACCAACTCTATATATCTATCTTGAAGATTTTGTAAGATGGGATGCTATTCCAGAAGAAAATCACATGAATATATAACTACTGTTGCCTTTTTATCATTGTAAACAGGTCTTCGCAATATATTTTTTTGTACGCGGACAAATTAGGCAAAAGGGTTAGACGACGTATATTAAATATAATAAAAGTATTTAAATAGTAATTTTCGTATAGACGAAGCTATTTGACTATAGCATTATGATACTAACACTTTCACTTCGCCTATGAATTGATGTGAACATTCTGCTGCTTTCCAATTGTTATAGATCGGGGTATTGTTTGAAGTTGATCTATTTTTAGTAGCCGAGCTATTTTTTGACGAGGTACTTTTATAATTTATTGTTTTCTTTATTTCGTCGACTTGATTACCTTTTTACTTCGTCGATCCCGTCGATTTACCAATTTCTATCTCTTCACCATTTCTCTCACTATTTCTCCGACGACCTTTTCTTAGATCGATCCTCCCCCCTATTTATACTGATCCTAATCATATTATAGTGCGGTGAACAGTACCTGACAGGTGTCTTCACCTAGTCTATCATTTCATGCAATTGATGGACTTTTCTCGGGTCGAATCTATTTTAGTGTTGGGCCTTTAATGGGTGTTAAACCCTGGCCCAACAATTATTGTGCTTCTTCTTTTGTTTCTGTTTCTAATTTATGTTAAAGCTTCATTGTCGTCATCCACTGATATTCATCATCACTCAACTCATGGAAGCCTGGAGACCTGAAATTTTGAATGTGAATCTTCATGATCTTGATTCTAATGCTGCGTTAAGAGGATCAGATATACTAATGAAGGAAGTGAAGATGTTTTTGAAGATGTTGAGAGAAGGGTCTTCACTGGTTCAAATCCGTTGCACAATAGATAATTTTTTTGCAAACTCATAAACCATATTTTTCTTACACTAATATACATATATAATCGTACGTGATTTGTCATGATTTGTAGCTTGTGTTCTCTTGGAGTACATATAACGAGAATTGAGAGTGTTGAAGAACAAGTCCTTTCAAATAGTAAATGATATTTTCTTACTTTTCTTTTTCTATGACACAATTTTGATTAGGATGAGTACAATTTTTAGTTAAATAATAAGCATAATTATCTGTTGGGCCAGGGTTTAGCATCCATTAAAGGCCCAACATCAAATTAGACCTGAAAAAAACCCATTAACTGCATGTGGTGATCGACTAGGTGAAGACACCTGTTAGGTTACTGTTCACTGCACTATAATATGATTAGAATCAGTATAAATAGGAGTGAAGATTGATCGAAGAAGGGGTCGTCGGAAAAATAGTGAGAGGGACGGTGAGGAGATAGAAACAAACAAATCGCCGGAATCGACAGGGTGGAAAGAATACCAAAACAAAGTACTGCGTCTATAATAAGCTCGTCTACTAAAATTGTATTAATTCTGAACCATGCCCCGTCCATAATGGTTGGAGGATAACAAATACGCTTACATCAAATCATAGCCGAAGTGAAAGAGTTAGTATCACTTAGCTATAGTCCAATAGCCACGTCGACCTAAAAATTATTGTTTATTTAATATATAATTCAAATCGTCTAACCCTTATTCAATTTGACCGCGTCCAGAATAAATCAAAGAGAAGACTAGTTTAACATTTGGCGCCGACTGTGGGGGCAATATTAAGCTGAGGGTTCAGACGACGGACTGATGGCTGAAAATAACGAAGGCATACCTGAAGAGATAGTCGAAGTACAGTCTCAAGCGGAAACTCGTCAAGAAGAAACCAACCGTTTGATCATTCAACGTCTCGATGATCAAGCCAGGGAAGCAAGTGAATTTCAAGCTCGATTCGAAGCGGCGTTCACAGATTGTGATAGAAGAGTTCGTCTGGACAACCTCAACAACATTCTCTTCAGGACACCTAGTGTAACACCGCGGACCACTCCGACTGGACTAAATGACAAAACACCATAACCAAATGTGGAATCCTATGCTAGTCAAGATGAAATTGCTGCTTTGAAAGAGCAGATACGCGAAATGGGTTCACAAGTGCACCGAGCTATAAGTTCAGCCCCTGAGATCGAGCGCGTCGTTGAAGAAACTCAGCGAACTCCATTTACTAAGCAGATAACTGACACGCAGATCAGCCAAGTCACTAAGATTAAGCTTCCACTATACGAGGGAAATAGCGACCCTAGTCATCATCTCACCGCGTTCACAATAGCCATGGGACGCACCCGTTTCAATTCGGCTGAAAAGGATGCTGGATACTGTCAATTCTTCGTCGAGAATCTTGGTGGAGACGCATTGACCTGGTTCTCACGCCTTCCATCGGGAAGTATTAGCAGTTTCCAGCAGTTGTCTACAGCCTTTTTGAAGCATTATTCAATCTTCATTGAGAAGAAGGCTTCGACAAATGACCTTTGGACATTGGCCCAGGGATGTCGAGAGCCTCTGCGAATCTTCATCGAGAGGTTCAAGAGAATAGCATCCCGGCTAACTATTCCAGATGAAGCGGCCATCACAGCTTTGCAAAATTCTTTGTGGTATGAATCAAGGTTTCGCGAGGAGCTCGTCTTAAACCAGCCTCAGACGTTGGAGGACGCCCTTCATTGTGCGAGTTGTTTCATTGAAGCAGAAGAGGAAAGGGCTAAGATGATAAAAATTCATGGGAAAGAACGTCAGAACCACAAGGAGAAGGATGAGTATAGGGAGCCCCGGCTACATTATCCTAAATCCTTTGAAAAGAAGAAGGATGTGATCCACTATGTTCAGGGCCAGGGAAGCCAAACATAAACCACGCCTAGGAAGGTCGACGGGAACCTGTAATCTTTTTGCGAATTTCATGGAAGATCTGGGCATAGCACTGATGAGTGTCGACACCTGAAAAATATGGTGCTAAAATAGTATAGTTCCTCAATGCCGAGGTAAGCAACCCCATGGGCTAAACAGCGAGGTGGTTTCAGCCGCGGTGGTTTTAGACAGGGAATGGTGAATGACCGCTCTAATGTTGCTAGAAGGAATTTCCAGAGACCCCCAATTGATCAGGATATGGAACTACCAAAGTGAGATAGAGAAAGTATAGACGATGAGGTACAGCCTATACCTCGTCGGCAAATCAATGTCATCATGGGGGGACTAAGACAGTGTAATTATTTGATCATGGCAATTAGAAAACTGGAACGCAGAGCATCGGTATCAGCAATTACCACTCCGTCTAGTGGAACAGATGAAGACCTCGTCAGATTCACACAGGCTGATGCCAACGGAGTAGACTCGCCACATAATGATTTTCTCGTCATCGAACTAATGTTTGAAGATTGCGAGGTGTCCAGGGTATTGATAGATACTGGCAGCTCGGTGAATATTATCTTTAAAGAGACCATTGACAAAATGGAGATAGACAAAACAAGAATAAAACATTCGACCCAAACTCTCACGGGTTTTAGTGGTGAAACAGCCACCGCGGCAAGGAGCATAAAACTTCCCCTAAGCATAATGGGCATAACCCGTATCGTGAAACTCTTGGTTGTCAACGAATACCCAGTTTTCAATGCAATATTGGGGACCCCGTGGTTGTTCATGATGAAAGCGGTGGTGTCTATCTACCACCAATGTTTAAAATTCCCTACCCCAAAGGGGACCAAGACGATTCAGGGTAATCAAAGGGCAGCACGAACTTGCTTTATAGCCGAACATAAAGCACGTAAGCGTTCATCAGCATAGCAACTACTGTCAGGGTCTAACGATAAGGCCGGGCCATCGTCGGCAGCCAGACAGTGCACATCAGTTTTAGAACCAATAGACCAAGTATCCATTGATGATAACAACCCGTCACGGCGTACTAATATTGGACGTCACTTGGAAAAATCTATTCGGGATGAGCTTATATCATTCTTAAAAGCAACGTCGGCACATTTGCATGGTCGATATCTGATATGGCGGGCATTGATCCATCAATCATGTGCCATGATTTGCACGTCGATCCCACAGTAAAACCTGTCAGACAGAAACGCCAAAAGTTGGGGCTCGAGTGTAATCAAGCAGTTAACGACGAGGTAGAAAAACTGCTTCAAGCTGGATCTATAGTCGAGGTCAAGTATCCCGAGTGGATAGCCAATCCGGTCGTGGTCAAAAAGAAAAATGGGAAGTGGCGAGTACGTGTGGACTTCACTGACTTGAATAAGGCATGTCCAAAAGATAGTTTCCCACTTCCGCATATAGATCGCCTCGTCGAGGCTACATCGGGAAACAAATTGCTTTCGTTTATGGATGCATTCTCTGGTTACAATCAGATCATGATGCATCTTGACGATCAAGACAAAACTACCTTTATTACTGATCGAGGCATCTACTGCTACCGCGTTATGCCTTTCGGCTTGAAAAATGCCGGTGCAACATATCAAAGACTGGTTAACAAGATGTTCTCGGCCCAGTTAGGCACGACTATGGAGGTATATATTGATGATATGCTAGTAAAAAGTGCTTCGGCGATGGATCATATATCTCATTTGCGTACATATTTTCAAATATTAAACCTGTACGGCATGAAATTGAATCCGGCGAAGTGCACCTTCAGTGTGAAGTCTGGTGAGTTCTTAGGATACGTCGTCACTCAGAGGGGAATAGAAGCTAACCCAAAGAAAATCTCGGCTATCATCGACTTACCATCTCCTAGGAGTATAAAGGAAGTACAACGGTTAACAGGAAGGGTAGCCGCATTGAATAGATTCATTTCGCGATCGACGGAACGATGCCTCCCTTTCTATCAACTACTCAAAGGGAACAAAAACTTTGACTGGGACGAAAAGTGTGAAGAGGCTTTCAAAAAACTCAAGGAGTATATTTCTACATCACCTATATTGGCGAAACCTATAGATGGGGAAACTTTGCTACTATATGTTTCTGTCTCGACGATATCTGTCAGCGGGGTATTGGTACGAGACGATCGCGGCGAGCAGAAACCGATCTTTTATATCAGCAAAGTGCTCGACGGGGCAGAATCGAGATATTCGATGTTGGAAAGGTTGGCATACGCCGTGGTTATTAGTGCCCGTAAGCTAAGACCCTATTTTCAATCTCATTCTATCGCGGTTATGAAAAATCAACCTCTACGGGCAATCCTGCATAGCCCGAGTCATTCTGGACGAATGGCAAAATGGGCCATTGAACTAAGCGAATACGACATTGAGTTTCGCAGACGCACCAGTATTAAATCTCAAGCTCTCGCAGACTTCCTAGTGGAATTACCTCTCGAATTCCTTGGTCCATGTGCGACTGGAGTATGGAATCTTTATGTTGACGGCTCATCGAGATCAAATGGATCAGGCATCGGAATTCGCCTTGAGTCACCAATGGGGGAAGTCATCGAGCAGTCTATTAAATTGATATTTTTAGCTTCAAATAATGAGGTTGAGTACGAAGCATTACTCGCTGGGCTCCGTCTAGCAAAAAGCATGGACGTAAAGATATTTTGCGTTCATTGTGATTCCCAACTCGTCGTAAGTCAGTATAACGTGATTATGAAGCCAAGGATGATCGGATAACTTCTTACCTCCACCTCGTTCAAAGTCTTGCAAAAGGTTTCGACAATGTTGAGATTGTGAAAATTACCAGAAGTGAAAACACTTATGCGGACAGTTTGACAACCTTAGCCTCGGCGCCAACGAGTAGGATGACACGTTCAGTTCCACTCGAAGAGATTACCATCCCGAGTATATCGTGTACAAAACTGCACTTGGTAAGCAACATTTCAGGAGAAACAATCTTAAACGATAAAGAAACAAACGACGAACAAGCTGAAGACGATTGGAGATCAGAGATATATGCTTATATAAAAAAAGGCACCCAACCAACTGATAAATGGGCAGCTCGAAGACTCAGGATAAGGGCTTCGAAGTATGTGCTGTTGGACGGAAGGTTATTTCGACGGGATGTATCTGGAATGTTATTACGGTGTGTATCGAAAGACGAAGCCAACCGAGTAATGGCCGAAATGCATGAGGGAGCTTGCGGTAACCATTCTGGTGGTCGTTCTTTGGCACTGAAAATCAAGCGTCACGGTCACTTCTGGCCCACGATGGTTTCAGATTGCCAAACTTATTATCTAAGGTGCGAACAATGTCAACGCCATGCACCTATGACACATCAACCAGCTGAATGTTTAAGGTTCTCGACACCTCCATACCCGTTTATGCGATGGGCTATGGACGTCGTCGGACCTTTTCCTCCATCCAGAAAACGATGATATCTATTGGTAATGGTTGATTACTTCTCAAAGTGGGTTGAAGCCGAAGCTTTTGCCAAGGTCCAAGATGCTGAAGTCCATAATTTTGTATGGAAAAACATTATCTGTCGGCATGGTCTACCTTATGAGATCGTGACCGACAACGACACCCAATTTTGTTCGCATCGGTTTGAGGGTTTCTGGACAAAATGGAAAATAAAGTTTAGTCATTCAACTCTAAGATATCTGCAGGGTAACAGACAAGCAGAAGCAGTTAACAAGACTATCGTTGACGGACTTAAGAAGCGACTTGAGAAGAAAAAAGGGATATGGGCAGACGAATTAGATGGTGTCATGTGGTCATATCATACAACTCCCCGATCATCGACAAATGCAACCCTTTTCTCCCTCTCGCACGATGTTGAAGCTATGGTCCCTGCTGAGGTTAACGTTTATAATTTACGGCGACTAATGTTACCTCAGCACAATGATCTAAACACTGACTTAATGCAAGGCAGGGTCAAAACTGTTCCAAAATCCTTAGTTATTTTTTAGCTATTATAGTATACATACGCTAACCCTTTTTAAGTTTCAAATAATTTTAGACAGGCTCGACGAACTGGAAGAATTAAGAGATCAGGCACTTCTGCGCATGCAGAATTACCAACAGATGGCAGCGCGACATTATAATAAGCATGTCAAACATCGACATTATATAGTTGGTGATCTCGTCTTAGGACATGTCTTCGAGAACACAAAAGAACACGGAGCGGGAAAACTAGGAAGTAACTGGGAAGGACCGTACGAAGTCACCAACATTACAGCACCCAATGTTTACCAGCTAACCACGCTGGACGGACAACAGTTGCCTCGACCTTGGAATGGTCGACACCTGAAACTTTACCTTTAATCTTTTTCACTATTGTAACAAGAACTACGTCTGGCTTGATCCCTCTAAAATGGGTACGTAGGCAGTCTTCATAGTATAAGAAGGCGCAGCTATTTAAGAAACTTTGTATTATTTTGGTTTTTTGGAGGGGGAGTAGGCTAGGTTACCCTATTTGAAGAATCCTATTTTAAGAAGATTACCCTATTTGAAGAGTCCTATTTTAACAAGCTAAAGCCTCGTCGATCATAACACGAGCTAAAGCCTCGTCGATCATAACACGAGCTAAAGCCTCGTCGATCATAACACGTGCTAAAGCCTCGTCGATCATAACACGAGATAAAACCTCGTCGATCTTAACACGAGCTAAGGCCTCATCAACTTTTTCTAAAAAAGTTAGTTTCGTCAGTTTTAAAATTAAGCTGAAAATTAAAGCAAGGTTATTGAATCTGAAAAAAGACTTCTTAAAACAACCTTTTAAAACATAGCCCCGACGAGTCAATTCATTAGCAAAAGTAAATAACAAGGCGTCGAAAGTTTTTTACAAAAGAAGACGGCTACAAAATACTTAATGACTCGACAAAATAACAAAAAAAAATCTAAGTCTAAATGAGGTTAAGCCGGAGCATTTGGGGGGAGGAGTCTTATTCCCGGTCACCTCCACAGTCGAGGCTTCGATTCCACTATTGCGAAGTCGTCCCACTTCTTCTTGGGAAAGGAGGTCGTGATTAGACGCAGACTCGTTAATCACCGGGGATACACCAAGGTCCTCATCTAAAAACGGGAACACTTCGACTTCGCTCAACTTGGCCTTCCAAGTCTTACGGCTCTTCTGCGAATTCTCCATAATAGCCTCCGATACCGAGCCACCCATCTCCTCTATAAGGCCCATAACACCAAGTGTTCCTTCAATCGTCCCGACCTTCTTGGCTGCAGTGTCAGCTGCGTTACGACCATCCAGATGACTTCGAATCCTCTCAAAACGAGCAACACATTTTTCCTGCATTTGCTGCCCCTTCTTCAAAATAAGAGCATCTCGACCAGCCCTTTCTAACCCCAGAGTTTCTTTTGTCACGGCAAGCTCGTCTTTGACTTTAACATTTTCTTCGAGAAGACGAACTTTTTCCTCTTCAAACTCTTCCCTCTGACTTCTGCTAGCCTCGGTAACCCGAATATTTTCCTCGTTCAGACGAGTTATCTGTTTCTTTAAGTCTTCAACTTCTACCTCAAGGTCTTTTCTTTTTTGTGCGTCAAAAGCAATAGAAGCCTTGTACTGATCAAGGAGTCTCTGGAGCTCGTCCATGGAAGACGAATTTCTCATTAATTTGGAATCATAGAGGGTGACTGTGGAAACCCGTATTTTGACGAGAATTTTTTTCGTTTTTGTATATATATTTCGGTT
>OVBE01006551.1:0-19710 GCA_900406425.1 Iberis pinnata | reverse complement strand
TATATATATATATATATATATATATATTCAAAAACTGTTTAGATTGTTGGTATTTATTATCTGTTTCCCGTATTTTAAATTATTATATTTTATAATAATTGTTGAACAATATATATATATGATTTTAAATTTTCTAATTTCCAAAGTGATTAGATAATTATGTAATCAATTATATCTTGAAGTATCTTTCACAATAAATTGTACTGGATTTAATTTATATGTTAAATCATAATTTTGAAAGAGAAACAAATGAGTATTGGTATTTGACATCAAACATCTTAGGTTTTGGAACAGAATTTTATAAACATAAAAATAATATCATGATGTTCACAATTAGGAACAAAACAAATTTATTCACAAATATCTCCAACTTTCTATATTCAGTTTTGGTATTCTTATGCATAAATTTAATTCTTTTTATTTAATCTTTGCCAACAATAACTTGATCATAATATATTTTTTTGATCAAATATTAAATTTATTGACTAGAAATTAAAAGAGTATTATTTAAAATGAAAGTGAACAATTTAGAGAAGTATTAATTATGTATAGCTCGTAAACAGAGGATAAGCTATCCGCGGGTCTCTTAGGTGGTGGTGTGGTCTCGGTTTGCCTTGTTAAAACCTGAATATAGAAAACCATGTGCGAAAAAACTAGAAGCAGAAAAAATAGTACAAATGGTCGACCACATCCTAAGAACGACCTAAAAGGAGTAAGCAAAGCATAGTCCGGACATCTAGTGATGTATGAGTAGCCAACGATCCCGAAGATGATGGTATGGAGATGACGGCGTGTAGTGGAGGCTGGTGAGCTTAACGGTAATGCCTCGAACAATGCGGTTCCGGAGATGAGTACAAGAGACTGACGATTTGTCATGGATTCTGGCGTTTCTTTCACGCCAGATGTAGTATATCGCGGATCGGAAACAAAGTTTGAGAAGAGCTGCATCTTGCCGAGTATGTGATGGGTGACATAGAGCATGGAGTGTAGCTGACCAATATGGATGAAGACGGTGACGAAGTAGCGGCATGACAAGATCGGACCATAGTGTAAATGAGTATGGGCAAGCAAAGAATAGATGATCTCGAGTTTTATCAGGTTCCCCGCATAGAATACAAGGCTGATATCGTCCCCAGGTACGCATCCGTCTCTCTGTTGCTAGCCTGTCAAGAACAGCGAGCCAGGAAATGAAAGCAAACCAAGACACAGATTAAGCAAACCACATAGTGTGTGACCAAGGTAAGATAGAATAAGAAGGAGTTAGTTGTTTCCAAATTTTTGCAGCGGAGAACCATTCTTTGAATTCACTTCCATGATTCTAGAGAGCTTGATCCATACTCATGCACGGATGTGGAGGCGGTATTTAGAGGAGTTGTTTATGCAATTCCCGCAGCCTTGGATTCCGGGAACGGCGCATACACCATCTTAGGTTTGAAACCGCATCAGCCACTGCGTGGGATATTGAGCTCTCTAAATCCCGTCGGACCTGTAATATCACTCAAAATTTCAAAAGAGGACCAAGTCTCATACCAGAATGAAGTGTGACGTCCATTCCCAATACGTTTCTGAAGAAATCGGGAGGCAAGATCTTTCACCATATCCAAGAACCACGGTCAGGAAGTGAGGGATCCCAAAAAGTAGAATCCCGTAATAGATGCCGATATATCCAGCTAGCCCATAAAGAACAGTTAGGAGCATGGAGGCGCCAAATGAGGGAAAGAGAGAACACAATGGATGTGTCCTCTAAGCATCGAACACCCAATCCTCCTGCAGCTAGCGGCTTACAGACGTCATTACAGGAAACCTTGGACGCGTGGTGATTGGTTGGGGATGCCGATCATAGGAAGTTGCTGCACAGGCTACTGATCTCTCGAAGACAGCTTTTAGGTAGCCGGAAAGCAGATTGCCAGAAGTTTACCATGCTGATTATGACTGATTTGATCAGTTGTAAACGACCTGCAAAAGAGAATAAATTCTTGGACCAAGTAGACATGCGGGTACGAATATGATCAACCAACGGAAGGTAGTCCGTGCGAGACAGGCGTTTGGATGTTAAGGGAAGCCCGAGATAGCGAACACGTAGCACCTCCTGTCTGAAGCCAAGTTGTTCGATAAGCTGCAGAATTGCAGGATGAGGATGGCCAACAAGGAAGATAGAGGACTTCTGGAGATTGACATGTAGACCCAAGGCGAGCCCGAACTTCTCCACTACCTGTAATATACCAGCTAAGGAAGATGGTTGTCCATCATAGAATACGAGGATATCATCTGCGAAACATAGATGTGTGAGACCAAGTTCGCGGCAGCGAGGATGATACCCAAAGTGACATGTAAAAGTAGCTACATCGAGAAGCTTTGAAAGGACATTGTTAGCAATCCCATAAAGATAAGGGGAAAGAGCACAACCTTGTCGAATCCCTTTGGAGCTGGGGAAGTATCATGTTGGATCACCATTTACAGAGATGGAAAAAGTAGCAGTGAAGATGCATAACGAGATCCAGTGGATGAACTGAGGGGGAAAATCCATAACCTACAAAATAGAAATGATAAACTCCAGTCAATAGTGTCGAATGCCTTTGAGATATCTAATTTAAGAGTGTCGCGTGATGAGATTGAGGTTTTATGATAGTCTTGAACTAGCTCCGTAGCTAACAGGAAATTCCCAAGAAGAAGGCGATCTTTGATGAATGCGCTCTGGTTGGGAGCAATAAAAATCTAGCAGGAGAGGCTTTAGGCGATTGGCTAAGATCTTTGAGATGACTTTGTAGAAGATGTTGCAGCAAGATATGGGACGATAATCTTTGATAGTTTGTGGATGGTCCCCTTTCGGTATGAGTGCAACAAGATTTGTGTTGATACCACGGGGAAGGAAGCCACAGATAAAAAAGACTGAATAGCCGCCACAAAATCATTCCCAATGATTGGCCAAGCCGCTTTGTAGAACTCTGCAGTATAACCATCTAGACCCGTCGCCTTGTTGGACGGCATAGAAAGCAACGTGGAACGAATCTCATATGCAAGGATAGGAAAAATAATGAATTAGCGGAAGCGTCAGAACAACAATAAGAGATAAGGTCAGGGAGAGAAGGTGAGTGTAGGGGCTCCGTCCGTGGTATATGCTGTAGAAGGGATTTGAAATGGTTGACATCTTTGGCCTTAATGTCACATAGGTCCGTGAGGAGAGCACCAGAGGCTGTTGTTAATCTCTTGATTGTATTCTGCAAAGTGCGTGAGCTAGCAACCTGAGGAAAGTAACCCGTATTCTGGTCGCCATCACGTAACCAAGTGATCCGTGATTTCTGCTTGAAGAATATCTCCTCAGTGGTCGCAAGCGAGTGCCATTGAGAGGCAGCTAACTGTTCCTCTTGAAATGATGTGAAGGACAGGTTTTGAAGTGCATGGTTCTACTTATCACATAAAGCTTCGTAAGCTGCGCGCGTCCGAGCCGTGATAGCTCCATATTGAACCGTGTTCAGCAACCGCAGCTTAAATTTGAGTGATTTGAGGCGCATCTGCATAAACCTAAGGGCAAGACGCAACGGGAATAGCACAAGACCTGAGCTCCAGTGAGTACCTAGGACCTGCAAAAAGTGAGGATTGTCAAGCATAAAGTGTTGAAATTTAAATGGCTTTCGAATGTTTGAAGTTGGCGATGTAAAATGAATAACACAGCGAGCATGATCGGAAACTCCATTGGCTTCAAAGACGAAATAGGAGGTGGGGTAGATGGTAGGCCAATGAGCATTAACCAGAGCTCTATCTAATTTTTTCCCAATAGGATTTACATCACAATGGTTCCACCACGTAAACCGATGCCCGGTATAGGGGAGATTAGTGAGATCACATTTAGTAATGAAATCTTGAAATTGGAGCATGCCAAGACGGGATCCCGGGTGGTGATTGGAGTGTTCTGTGACTGCGAGGATCTCATTAAAATAACCTAAAAGAAGCCAAGGAATAGAAGAAGAACCGCACAACTGACGGCTATGAAGTAAATCATGCCATAAGGTGACGCGCTCGGTCTGAAACTTAGAAGCATAAATACAAGAGATAAGAACAATTTCACCTGAATGAAGAGTAACCAGAGAGGTTATAACTTGAGCCATGGATAGAATCAGAGTAACAATAAATCCGTCATGCCAACACACCCAAATACGATCAAGACGGTGATCTGTATAGTTATTGATCGCTGTCCAACATGGCATCGATTCCTGCAAAATTCTTGAAAAATTATCAATATAAACTCGGGTTTCTAAAAGACAACCAAACTCAAGGTTAGTAGAACGAATCCAATTCCAAACAATAATGTATTTACGAGGTTGATTGAAACCCCGTGTATTCCACGTAAAAAGCGACATCACATCATTGTCTCCGGAAGGAGACATTAGCTGGTTTTTTCGGGACAATAGGTTTGGGCCCTTTACGTGAAGCACCCTAATTTGTTTGATTAGCTGGTTTTTGTTCTAATGTGAGTGCTACAGCGGGCAGCAGAGGCTGATTCCTTGACCATGGTTGATTCAGAGTATGGAACTTGGTCCTCCTCACGGTCATCTTCATCTTGAAGGATAGAAAAGCGTGAGGGTGAAAAGGATGGAGGTAGAGATTTTTGAGCTGGTTTGGTGTGCGGTGGAGATGAGTGATGCCAGCTGGAACTTGAGATAGTTAACCAGTCATTATGTAGCAGTTGTTGGTCTGTTGCTGGTGCAACGATATCGGGATTAGAAGCAGAGTTCGTTGAGTTAATATGTTAATATTGGGAAGTGAAGGAGGCTGAATAACAGTGGTTGCAGTTACAGCCTTAATTGATGGGTCATGTAAGGAAACATGAGTGTCAGCCTCAGTATTAGTTGGTAATGGGATAGTGTGATGGAGCTCTTCAATAATCTCTTCAATGACATTAATAGTACATGCAGAAACATAGAGAGGCAAAGCATTAGTGAGAGGTTGTGATTCAACATGTTGTGCAATATTTGAAGTAGGGATAAGAGGAGGAATAATAGGCTATTGTGCGGGATGATGCTTGGATTCAAGGCAATGCCTGAAGCCAAGGGACCACTTGCTGAATCATTAGTTACGGGCTGCACAAAGTCAGGAACTGTGTGTTGTAAACTTGCTGAGGACACGTTAGGTGCAGTCGTAGGTGTGTCTACAGTTGGCGGTGTAGAGGCAGGAGGTTGTTTCTTCTTGCATTCTGTATTCTTGTGACCCCAAGAATTACAAAGTGTGCATTTGGCCGACAACCAAGGGAAAGAAACTAGAACCGGTTTCTCCTCATTGTCTTATTTCATTTTTTCAATCTGTTCCTTCTCGAGGTTAACAACGACTAGAACTCTAGCCATGTCTAGCCTGATATATTTTTCTGTCGTGGGATGGAAATGCTGAGAGATGCCTACAATGTCACCAAGAAACATGAGACCTGCGTGAGAAAACAAATAATCAGGAACGTCATGAAAATCAACCCAAAGAAGCATAGAAAAAAAGTCGGGTTTGGCAAGATCTTTTGAAGGGGACCACTCTTGTACAACTAGCAATACATCAGATATATGCCAGTATTTCTTACGGCACACATTAGCACGCGTTTCATAAGAGTCAATACGAAACAAAACCATTTCATCTTTGTGAATCTGAACATCTATTTTTGACCCTTTTCCATCACAGTTCCATAGACGGTTGACCGTTGCATGGATTTTATCAATATGAGGGATTGAACCAATAAAGTGACCGACGAGGAATTTGTTTCACAACGGCTTAGCATTGTCTTGGAGTGTCTTAGGCACGACGACCTGAGCTACACCATTATCGAGCGAGAAAGGAGCTCCAGAGCTTTCGAAATGAGAGATGGAAGCATGAACTCCACCGGACCAGGGGGTTGAAGTTCCATTAGCAATAGGTGAAGTGCAAGGAGAGACTTCCACCGTAGAAGGCACCGGTTCTTCCATTGAGTCCGGCGACGCCGATAAGGATTACCGTGAGCTAGAAGATAACTATGGAAAGATAAAAAATTGCCCTAATTATCGCAAAAATTGCCCTTTTCTAATTCGTTTTAATAATTTCTTTCGATCATAATATTCATTACTAAACCAAAACCAAAAGTAATGTTCGTTTCGATCTTTCTCTTTTTTTTTTTTTTTTTTTGAAATTATGATTAGTGCTAACTACAAATTAATAAAGAACTACTATGTCTGTTTTGCAATATGGAAAATGTTGACATCCATACCAAATAATAGCTGTATGGTTCACAATAACTTACGTTTGCTTATACAACTATTTAACTAAAATGCAAAATTTGCTTTATCTACTATAGAAGTTCTTACAGAACTGAAACCTTGTTCTGCCGATAGTATCTCAATAATATTTAGTAAAAAATCTTCCCAATAATACAAATCATTTCGAGCATAAGAAACTGTAAAACATTTTTGGAAAATTCATAATGTTATAATAATTCACATTAAAAAATTACGATACGAGGAAAAACTCTCAAATTCAACTATACAAAAAAAAGTATTTGTGATGGAGAAACAGAAGCTAAATAACTAGGGTTTGAGAAAGATACTCTCTTTCTCGGGGTTTTGTGGATATTCTCCACCGTACTTTGTTATAAGCTTTTTTCAAACACAAAATACTTTATTAAAAAGCATTAACGTCCCTAAAACAAACTAATAACTATTTATATAGCCTTTATTACTTCAAAACCGTAATCTTTGTTGAACAAGAAAAATATTCGACCCAAACTAATCCTAACACAAATAAATTACATGATTTTAATCGATCAATATAAAATAAAATACCTCATGCAAATCACATACAAAACCTAATAATTAAAAGCATTAAAATCAAACTAAAGCAAAACCAAAAACCAAAACAAATAAAGAAGGTAAATTGAAAAACTATGTTGCATCAGTCTCCCCAGGTGGGAGAAGACTCGTCCACGAATCTGGGTTGTCATTGTCGCTGTGAAAAGGAAGAAGATGTTAAACATTAAACACATCATAAGTTTGAAGATGAGAAGGAAGTTGAACCCGATATGCATTTGGATTAATGCAATCCAAAATTTCGACCGGACCAACAATTTTTCTCTTCAACTTGTTATAATCATCAGGCGAAAAATCGATCTTTCCAAACGAGATCACCTGAGACAAACAACACCTTACAACGTTTCTTGTCTGCCTCCAACTTATACTTAGCAACATTTTGTTCCAAATTAGCATGTGCATCAGAATGAAGCTTCTTCATTGAACCGACGAAGTCAACTGCCTCACCATGATGCCTGGTTAAATTCGGAACAACAACAAGATCCAGAGGAGCTCGAGAATCATGCCATAAACAACCTGAAAAAGAAAAAACTCAAGTGTACGATTAAGTGCATGGTTATGAGCAAATTCGGTTGGCCAAGTTTTTGATCCCAAGTCTTGATATTTTCTCCAACAAGACATCACAAAAAATTCCTCAAGGAGCGATTTGTCACTTCAGTTTGACCATCTGTTTGTGGATGATAGACAGTGCTCAGATCCAAACTAGTGCCCAGTAAAGGCCACAAAAAACGCCAAAAATGACATAGTAATTTTGTACCCAGATCAATAACAATAGACGTTGGAAGCTCATATAGACGATAAATCTCGCGAAAGAATAAAGTAGCAACATGAACTGCATCTGTTGTCTTCTTACATGCGATAAAATAAGACATCTTGGAGAATCAATCTACCACAAAAAAAACCAATCAACACCACGTTGAGTACGAGGAAGGCCCAAAACAAAATCCATACTTACATGAGTCCAAAGTTGCATCAGAATAGGCAAAGGTAAATACAAACCTGCATTCGTTGACTTACCCCTAGCTTCATGGCACACTCGGCAATGTAAAACAAAATGCTCGCCGTCTTTTCGCAAACCAGGCCAAAAATATTTGCGAGCAATAAAGTCAACTAAACGATCACGACCCAGATGACCTTCATTATGAAGATCACAAATAAGCTGTAAACGTAAACTACAATCTGGTACGCAAAGGCGTAAACCCTTGATAAACAAGAATTTTCCAATTCTAAGTCTAAACAAACGTCTTATGTCTACTTATATCGTTATAGCACTTAAGGATTAATCTAATTCAGGAAATATTAACACATTAGTTCTATAAGAATCATATTTAGTCTAAGCCAATAAGATTTGATTGGTTCTGAAACATTAATCATGGAATAAACTAAAAAGTCAACCAAAAGATTAAAGAAACAGAGTCAACAAGATTAAACAAATTCAACAAAAGATTAAACTTGGAATTAACAATAAAAAGCTAAGCAAATGAGCAGAGGTTATTGGTTCGGGTGATTGATCGATTTCCTATGATATCCTATACTATCATTCAATGCTAATCTTTGGCCTTGGATTCTCCTAATTAGACTAATCCATTCTCATGGAACTAATTTTTTTTCTAATCATGCAATTAAAACAATCTCTTGAATAATCACACAATTATGAAACATTAAGCCCTAATCCATCTTAAACTACTAAACTAACTAACACAATCTCTTGGCTAGGTCTCATTTAGCAAACAATAGTTGGTTGGAGAATTTCATTGAACACCTTTCGGACACAATTTTCCCTATGATCTAAACTTGAGTGATCAAATCAAATCTAGCATTTTTTGCTATGTCGAACAAAGTCTCAAAATTGATTCTTCTTCCCTAGAGCTTGGTAGTATTGCAAGGGAAGATGGTTCTAGGTCTCGGTGTTGAGGTTTTGACCTGTTTTACGAGAGAACTCGTCAACTTATCTTGCTCTTTCGACTTCTTTTCGAGAGACGAGAACATTTTCTTAATCTCCTAAAACGCCGCAGTGTTTGCATTAGCGTTGACTGCGGTGACGTTCGTCGGCAGAGTTTATCAATGTTGTGTTTAGGTGCAACACCGTCATGAGTTGGTTGGTCATTTTGAGTAAAATTAATTCATACCCCCTCCTTCTAGCACTAAACTGTGGGAACTGAAATTCTCACTGTCGATTTTCGTTAGTTAAGGGAAGTTAATAAACCTTAAATTTCCCAGAGGTCTCGGATTTCTGCTAAGCTAAACGTATACAAGATTAGAACAAGACAATAAACAATAAAAGTGTGAAATAAAAGTACGAAGAGAGCAAGAGAAATCTTATTCAGAATTTGCGTATGAGCGTGTTACAACAGGTGATAAGCCTCGGCTCGTGAGCTATTGGCGAGTTTCGTAGTACGAATAACCTAAGAATAGTAAACCTAATTGAGTCGCAGCTCACTAACAAAATCAGAAAATAACCCTAGTGATCTAAGTGTTTCGGAGTGGAGAATTGAACGTGTCTGTGCCCTTCCTCCTCATCTCTTTTAAATAGGCATCGCGCCCAAGGTTGGTCCGCTTTCCTTTTCCTCCTCCGATTCTTCCGTGGAAATCTTCCTTTTCCAGTTTGTTCTCATGCGGAAACATTCCTTTTTAGATTACTTCCATTTCTCTACATCTTGCAGACCAAGCTACAACCACCGTCATACTCGAGCCGAATTCTTGTTCAAAACCGTAAGTTAGTCGTTATCGTGTTTTATGCCTCTTTGGGTCATTTTACGGTTTAGACAATTTTTTACGATTTCTATCGGAGAACCGGTCTTTCGTACAACAATACAATACAAATTATGAATTATTATAACGTCAATCGTATTATTGAGATAATGTTGGCGTCCTAGTTAGCCGTCATCATTTTATACAATTAACAAAAAGGAATGCGCCTTTACGTCCGTTTCGGAAAATGATAAATTTAATTATTTTACACGATTAAATCTTATACAAAAGGTTTTTATGATTCTTTCAAAAATCGTACGAAATAATCGTATAGATAGGATAACATTGGTGTTCAAGCTGACTGTTACCGTTTATACGATTAAATTCAGAACTTCTACAAAAAGAACAATTTTTACGGTTTTCATCGCAAAATTCCAACGGAAGCCCGAAACAATACGAAATAAGAGATGATTTTTTTGAAGCGATACGAATCGTATCTCGTTCAGCTCGCCAATTGGCGAGTTAAACGCGTATGGTTTAGCTCGCCAATTGGCAAGCTGATCGCGTATGGCTTAGCTCGCCAACTGGAAAGCTGAACATGTACTGAAATTGTGCCGATCATACGTACGTAAATGTGTATCATAAACGTGTTTTCTGTAAACGACATGATTCATAACCAAATTTTTTTGTCCGGGGATTATCATTTCCTCTTGTCGAGATCTTTTCGTATTTCTTGGACGTTGATTTTGATTATACCGTTTTTGACGTCAACATGGTTAGGCTTTGGGAATCAAGCGATCAACATTTTAGAGATGATTTTAAGACATCAATTTCATTGTGATCATTTTTCACCCTAACAAGTGTCGATACCATCATTAACATCACTCAGAATAGGGGAAAAAACGAGTCATAGGGATAAAGCTTGAGACAAGTATGAAAACCTATAACTGATGCCTACATTAGCGTGAAAAGTTCATGTTGTCTGCTCAAAGCTTTTTGTGACACGGTTGGTAGAGCCTGATTGGTGCTTACTTAAAAACGTAAATTGTTGTAAATAAGCGATCCAACCAGCATGTCGAGCCAAAACCTTAGCTTGCTTATCTAGATGTCTCAATGCATCATGGTCCGTAAACAAGATGAATTTGCGATGGAAAAGGTAATGGCACCAATGCTTAATTTCTTACACGATAGCATAGAAATCCATATCATAAGTGTCCGAGAAATTTTCACTAAAGTAAGCGACCGATCTACTATACTGACTTAAAACATCACTGAAGCCCAATTTTGAAGCAACACAATACAATTTGAAGTTACTTTCAAAATATGGTAAGCACATAATCAGTGCAGAAGCCAGTTTAGTCTTGATGGTATAGAAAGCATCTTGGGATTCTGGAGTCCAAATAAACGAGCCTACTTTCATGCAATTTGTCATAGGTACCATAATTTAACTAAAGTGGTTAATGAAACAATGATAGAACGATGCAAGACCATGAAATCTGCGAATATCAGTAAATGATTTTGATCGAGGCTTCGATTTTCGCCATGTCAACCTCAAGTCATTTGGCCGAAACGATATACCCAAGGAAAGGAACCAAAGGAACATCGAATTCACACTTCTTGCGGCCCAAAAATTATTTTTCTTGGCATAGTACTGAGAGGACGTCGTAAATGACGTACGTGATCTTGCAGCGACGAACTCAAAGTAGACGATAACAAACTTACTGATAAAGGGTCGTAACATTTGATTCATTCCGCACATAACTGTGCTCGGAATGTTAGAGAAACCAAATGGTATGACCAACCATTCAAAAAGACCTTTTCGTATTTTAAACGCTGTCTTCCACTCATCTCCTAAGAGAATATGTATCTGATGGTTGCTTCTCTTTAGATCGGTCTTGGAAAATAGCAAGGTTGCTCCTATTTGATCCAATAAATCATCCAAATGAGGTATAGGGAAACAATAACGAATCGTAATTTTATTGATTGATATGTTGTCCATACACATGCGCCATGAATCGTCCTTCTTATGAATCAAAAGGGCCGGAACGGCGCATAGACTCAAGCTTTCATGAATGAAAACTTTATGCAACAGTTCCTAGACTTGTATGCGTAGTTCTTCATGCTCACGGGGACTCATGTGATAATGCGGTCTGTTTGGTAGTGTAGAACCCAAAATGAGATCGATGTGATGTTGAATATCACGCATTGGAGGGAGTCCCGACGGAAGGTCTGTTGGAAAGACATTGTCACACTGGCTCAAAAGATCATGAATGGCGGTGTTGGTTGGTGCGGTGTCCATAAAGCAAGCATGCGTCGTAATAAGTGGTGCCGGGTGGAGATAAAATGCTCACCCTTCGGTTTGGAGTTTGGCGTTAACTGCAGCAAAGGAGCTAAGGAGGGTCGTTTGAGGGTGTTAAAAAGTAGGCACTTTAGTATTAAGTGAATGACTAGGTGATGGATCCAAAGGTGGCGATGACTCAGGCGTAGGCATCAGAATGATGTTATGAGTTTCCCAAATGAAACCATAATTATTCTTGTTTCCATTATGTGATATATGGTGATCATATTCCCAAGGTCTTCCCAAGAGTAAGTGGCTCACATCCATAGGAGTGGTATCGCAGTAAGTTCTATCGCGGTAATAAGGAACAATTTAAAAAAGGACCAATACACGATGAGTAATAAAGGCATTTACGCCTGATTTTAACCAGTTCAATGTGTAACGAGAAAGGTGCGGTTCTTGTTGGAGTTTTAGCTTGTCAATAACTTTTTCAGAGATGATATTGCGGCAACTACCAGAATCGATGATAAAACTGCATATGCGACCACAGATAGTGTAAGTATACCAAAGATGTTGGTACGAAGCCACTTATCATAGTTACGTGAAGGTGTAATACACGATTGATGTAACACAAGAAGTGGTCATTTGTCATCAACAATGATTTGATTGGTAGTACTAGGTGGATCCTCATCATCGTCGGCTGAGTCATAAAAATCAATATCATTAGTTGTTGTATTTTTGACAACAAGACCGCGACAAGGCTAATTAGGACACGCCGTTTGACGGTGACCCGGTTCACCACACGCATAACAATAAAGAGCGTTAGGATGAGAGGATCATCTAAGCTGAATGGCATTTGTCGATGAAGTAGGGCGAATTCTCGGGAGAGGAGGATCCACATCTTTGGACTGAGATGAGGATGAACCAACGGCTGGCTTGGTTTTTCTTTATCTTGAAGATGGATTGTTCTAACCTGAAGAACGTTTTTGAAGCTCAAAGGTTGCGACACAACGATGTGCTTCAGAAAATGTAACAAGATCAAAATGCACCAGGGAAACCTGTAAAGATGGTCGAAGACCTCCTATAAACCGCAACACAAGCTGAGAAGGAGAGACATTGATATCGGTTCTTGCAATGAGCAAAGAGAATTCTTCAGTATATTCATCAACGGTGTGTTGTTCTTGTCGTAAATTTTATAGCTTCATATAGAAGGCCCGCTCAAAATTATGTGGTAGAAACGTAAGCCGTAAATGTTTCTTTGGTTTTTCCCAAGATTGAATTGGTAGCTTATTGTTACGAAGACGTGTAGCTTTTGTTTGTTTCCACCAAGCAGTTGCATGCCCATAAAATTTCGTTGTTGCTAAGGAAGTACGTCGACTGGGTGGAACATGTTTTAATTCAAAAAATTTGTCGGTAGTGATGAGCCCATCTAACGGCGCTTCACCACGGATTCCGCCATGAAACTCAGGTATAGCCACCTTAAAACCTGCTTCACATCGATCATGATGTTGATCGAAAGCAAAATCACGTTGATTACGGTTCTGGTGATGGTGATTGTCATGATTCTCATGGATTCGATTGTGATCCATGTGATCGTCGTTGTCTTTATCATGTCCATCATCTCAGCGTCTTGATTACGTTGTTGCAGAGTGGCAACAATCATTTCACTCAATTGTTGTATATTCTCATGAATATAAGATGTTATAGTGCTCTGTATGTTTTCTTGCATAGAAAGAAGAGTGCTACGTAGCTTGTTCCAATCAAAGGGAGGAGGCACGTCACGAGTGTCGTCTTTAGGGTTATCTATTGATTTCTTTGGTGGCATGATGAAAATCACATATTGCAACTCCCAGAGTGTTTCGTGTATGATACCACCTAATGGAGAAGCGGAAGCTAAGTAACTAGAGTTTGAAAAAGATACTTTTTTTCTCGGGGTTTTGTGGATACTTTCCACCGTACTTCATTAGAAGCTTGTTTTCAAACACCAAATTCTTTATTAAAAATCAACAATGTCCCTAAAAACAAACTAATGACTACTTATATAACCTTTAAAACCTCAAAACCCTAATCCTTGTTAAACAAACAAAATATTCGACCCAAACTAATCCTAACATATGTAAATTACATGCTTTTAATCGATCAAAATAAAATAAAATAAAATACCTCATGCAAATCACATACAAAAACCTAATAATTAAAAACATTAAAATCGAAAACTAAAGCTAAACCAAAAACCAAAACAAATAAATAAATAAGATAAAATGAGAAACGGTACTTCATCAGTTTGAGGATTATTTTTCTCGTCCATAAACCTTTCTATTATCTATAAGAAGTTTGTTTTGTGTGAACGGGTGAATATTACAATTAAATATTATAACGCCATTAAAGAAATAATTGGGCGATGAAACATGTTTATGTATAAATTATTTTCATCTTTTCTAGTTCAAAATTATTATTATTATTTGTTTTGGTACATTAATTTTTTAAAAAGAAAACTACATGTATTTGTACCTTAATATTAAAAGTGTGTAGTGAATATAGTTGGGCCAATGGGCTTCTATAGATGGAGCCAACCTAACTTCATCTGAGAGATGGTGTTGTTAGTTGATGACGGTAAAACTCGTTGGTAGCCATAGTTTTTCTCTCACACTTCATTCTAAAATAGTGAATATATATGCATGCGTTAGAATCATGTTGTGGTCTAACCTTATCGAGCTCTTAATGTGTATAATTGAGATTGGTTTAGGATTGGTTTAATATTATGATTGCTAGTTTAAGTTGGTTTAATTACTTGTATAAATACTTTGTATCAGTACATTTTATACGTTGAGAAATGGAAATAGTTTTTTGTTTCTGTTATGGTATCAGAGCATTCTCTTGCTCGCAACTTCTGATTTCTCCTTTCTCTTCTTGATTTCTCTTTCTTTTTCTTTCTTTCTTCCGTAAAATCGCTTCAATTTCACTCCGATTGTGTTCTCTATCTGGAATCGTATGATATCGAGCTCAATTTTAAGCTTAATTTCTGCCATTAATGGGGAAACGAGGAGGAAAACCACAAAATCGCCAATCGTAGTCTGATGGTGAAGCTTCTGTTACCAGAAACAAACAAGATTCTGATACAGTTGAAGAACCTAAGTCTCTGATCCAAGAAAAACACTATTCAGTACATCGCGATACTGCTACTCACATGCTGAAGCTCATAGAGTCCTTTGACAGCATTCACAGTCCATTCTTCCTCCATTCCGCTGATCATCCAGGTTTATCGATTGTTTCTCATGTACTAGATGGAACAAACTATAACAATTGGTCAATATCTATGCGTGTTAGCTTAGATGCCAAAAACAAGCTTAGTTTTGTCGATGGTTCATTACCTAGACCTGAGGAAACATATCTGATTTACAAAATATAGAGTAGATGTAATAGTATGGTGAAGTCATGGTTGATGAATGTTGTAAATCAAGAAATATACGATAGTATTCTTTATTATGAAGATGCTATGGATATGTGGAATGGTTTACTTCAGAGGTTCAAAGTGAGTAATCTACCTAGGAAATATCAGCTTGAGCAATCTGTGCTTACTCTTAAGCAAGGACAATTAGATTTGTTTACCTATTACACTAAGAAGAAAACTTTATGGGAATAGTTAGCTAATACAAGAATTACAACAGCTAAGAAGTGTAATTGTGATCACGTGAAGGAACTACTGGATGAAGCTGAGACTAGCAAAATCATTCAATTCCTTATGGGATTAAATGACAATTTTAACAACATCAGAGGACAAATTTTGAACATGAAGCCAAGGCCAGCATTAACTACTATCTAAAATATGCTAGATCATGATGAAAGTCAAAGGATTGTTGGTTCTACAACTAAGTTGGCAGCTCATCCTCCTTCTGCTTTTCAAGTTCAACAAGTACAATCCAACATAACTACTGAACAAGGCCAGATTCTGTTGACTCATGGGGGTTTTAATAAACCAAAGTGTTCTCGTTGTTACAAGTTGGGTCACACTATAGATAAATGTTACAAGGTTCATGGTTAACCTCCGGGTGTTGGCACTGGTCCAAAGACAAAGAAACCACAAGTCCCTGATTCTGTTAATTTAACTCAACTGATTACAGATCAACAATCTGGTGGTTCAGAGAATTTGTCTAAAGATCAAATACATAACATGATTGCCTACTTGAGCACAAAACTTCAATCTCCAACTGTTGCTTCTGTATCTGTTCATTCTCAGGCTTCACCTTCAGGTTCTGTATCTGAACCAACACATGTTTCACGTACTCTTATCTCTCTTTACAATCATTCTTTTTACAACATGCTATGCCATTCTGCTTCTTCGGAACCTAATGTGTCTCTTAGTACATGGGTAGTGGATTCAGGGGCTAGTCATCATGTCACACACAATAGGAATTTGTTTCAAACTTATATAGCTTTAGATCAAACCTATGTGACCCTACCTAATGGTTTTACTGTGAAAATAGAAGGATCTGGTTTCATTCAATTGACTGATACTCTCTCTTTACACAATGTTTTACCTATACCTGATTTTAAATTCAATTTGTTAAGTGTGAGTGTTTTGACAAATACTTTGGATTCTGAGGTCCGTTTCAATTCTAGTGCTTTCTTTATTCAGACTCTTTCAAGGGAATTGATGATTGGTCTCGGTAATCAAGTGAACAATCTTTATGTTATGAATTTGCAAACCTCACATGACAATCTTGATTTTTCAACAGGTAATGTTCCAATTTGTTCTAGTGTGAAATTTGATTCTGTTACATGGCATAATAGACTAGGTCATCCTTCAATGGTTAAGCTTGATTGTCTTTCTGATGTTTTGTCTTTACCTAAACAGAAATCTAATAAAACTTTGAGTCATTGCCATGTTTGTCATCTTTCAAAACAAAAGCGTTTATCTTTTCCTACTAGACAGAACATTTGTTCAAAACCTTTTGAATTGGTCCATATTGATACTTGGGGTCCTTTTTCAGTCCCTACTAAAGATGGTTATAGATTTTTCTTAACCATAGTTGATGATTACAGTAGGGCTACTTGGATATATCTGTTGAAAATGAAGTCTGATGTCCTTACTGTTTTTCCTGGTTTTCTCAATATGGTTCAAACTCAATATCAAACAACATTTTGTTCTGTTAGATCAGATAATGCTCATGAACTTAAATTTACTGATTTTTTTTTGGAAAAAGGAATCAAATCTTATCATTCTTGTCCTGAAACACCTGAACAAAATTCAATGGTAGAGAGAAAGCATCATCACTTATTGAATGTAGCTAGATCTTTACTTTTTCAATCAGGAATACCATTAGAGTTTTGGGGTGACTGTGTTTTGACAGCTACTTTTTTAGTGAATCGTTTACCATCACCTGTTATAGATAACAAAACACCATTTGAAAGGTTAAGTGGTACTTTACCAGATTATACTTCTCTTAAATCATTTGATTGTTTGTGTTATAGTTCCACTTCTAACAAAAATAGAACCAAATTTGAACCTAGAGCTAAAGCTTGTGTCTTCTTAGGTTATCCTATGGGTTACAAGGGTTATAAATTGTTAGACTTAGAGACACATCAGGTTTCTATTTCAAGGCATGTTGTTTTCCATGAGGATATTTTCCCTTTTCTCACTACTCACATCTCAGAGAGTGTTAAAGGCTTCTTTCCTCATGCTAATTCTCCTGCAATTCTTGATGAACATTTTACTTTAAGGCACTCATCTTCTGATATTCAGTTACCTCTCACTGATATCACTTCTGAGCCTGACCATCATTCTGGTGGAAGGGCTACTAGGAAGAGAAAACTGCCTTCTTATCTGCAGGATTATTATTGTTATTCCTCTCAAAATTCTCATACTACACCTTATCCTATTACCAACTTTCTGTCTTATAACAATCTTTCTGAACCTTTTAGTATCTTCTCTTCTGTTCTCACAAATAGCTTTATTCCCACAAAATTTTTGGAGGCTAAGAATGAACAGGTTTGGTGTGATGCAATGAGGTTAGAGTTGAATGCTTTTGACAAGACAAACACATGGTTTGTTGTGGATCTACCCATTGGTAAGAAGGTTATAGGGTGTAAATGGGTTTATGCTATCAAGTATCATTCAGATGGTAGCATAGAAAGGCATAAAGCCAAATAGGTAGCCAAGGGTTTTACTCAACAGGAGGGTATTAATTTTATTGATACATTCTCTCCTGTTGCCAAGATGGCCACTGTCAAGATATTATTAGCTCCAAAGATGCAGTGGCATTTGAATCAGTTAGACATTTCAAATGCTTCTCAATGGGGATTTGGATGAGGAGATTTTTATGAAGTTACCACCAGGCTATTCTGATCTTCAGGGGGAAGTTTATTCTTCATCAGCTGTCTTCCGTCTACATAAGTCCATATATGGCTTAAAAAAGGCTTCTGGACAATGGTTTGTGAAGTTTTCCACAACTCTGCATCAGTTAGGCTTCTCTTCTTGTCATGGAGATCATACTATGTTTACCAGGTTGTCAAATGGTCAATACTTGGTGGTGCTGGTTTATGTTGATGATATATTGATTGCAAGTACTGATCAATCTGCAGCTTCTGATTTGATTTTACAACTCAACTCTGTTTTTAAACCTAGGGATCTTGGTGTGCCAAAATTCTTTCTTGGCATTGAGATAGCCAGATCATCTGCAGGCATCTCATTATGTCAGAGAAAATATGCACTGGATCTTTTGGAGTCTACTGGTTTCACAGGCTGTAAGCCTTCTTCCATTCCTATAGAACCTAATCAGAAGCTAGGCAAAGATACAGGGACTCTGCTGAATAATGGCAAGCTGTATCGTAGACTGGTTGGCAAAATTCAGTACTTGACTATCACCAGGCCAGATATCTCTTTTGCAGTCTCTAAATTGGCACAATACTCCTCTGTTCCAATAGACATTCATCTTCAGGCATTGCACAAATTTCCGAGATACATCAAGGGAACAATAGGGCAAGGTCTGTTTTATGATGCATAAGCAAATTTTGATCGAAGAGGATATTGTGATGCAGATTGGGGGGCTTGCATAGATACTAGACGCTCAGTGACAGGTTATGCTATGTTCATTGGCTCTTCTTTGGTCAGCTGGAAATCAAAGAAACAACAAACAGTTTCTACAAGTTCTGCAGAAGCTGAGTATAGGTCTATGTGTATGGCCACAAAGGAGATCATGTGAGTTTCAGGTATGCTTAAGGAGTTACAGGTTCCTTTCTCCTTGCCTGCCCATTTATATTGTGATAATAAAGTTGCTCTTCATATTGTAAGTAATCCGGTTTTCCATGAGAGAACCAGGCACATTGAGCTTGATTGTCACAAGGTAAGAGAGGCTATAGTGAATGGGGTTTTGAAGACAATGTTTGTCAGGATTGGTGATCAACTTGCAGATTCTTTGACAAATGCCTTATATCCTACTCCTTTTAAAGATTTGATATGCAAGGTGGGTATTCACAATATCTATTCATCCACATCTTGAGGAGGAATCTTAATGTGTATAATTGATATTGGTTTAGGATTGGTTTAATATTATGATTGCTGGTTTAAGTTGGTTTGATTACTTGTATAAATACTTTGTACCAGTACATTTTATATGTTGCGAAATGAAAATAGTTTGTTGTTTCTGTTACGAGCAGACAACATATTTCCAAACAACACTTCATTTATTTTTCTTACATGGAACGGAGAAACCGTTTAGCTTTTGTAGTGGGACTTTGCTCAGCTATGTAACTCCACTGATATTAGTATTATGTACATAAAAAATAGACACCTCTAATAAAGTAAATCGCTCTTATACACCTTCTTGGCAGGTTTTCTAGATCCTATTCAATTATTTAATACTTGAATAAGATACTTCGCTATAAATTCTTGAATAAGATAGTTCACTGCATCTTGTTCAAGTATTATAA